>APFE030132028.1:56561-78427 GCA_000404065.3 Pinus taeda | reverse complement strand
ATCCAAGAATTGTTCATTTATGTAATGTAAAGGAGGTTGCCCCCTCGAAGAGGCTGAATTCTAAGGCGTTGATCTATCTTTTCTATCTTTTCTTGAGCTGGTTTCATAACACTTAAAGAGGACTCCACTTTGAGGAATGAGTGGTGTCTAGGATAGCAACTGGTTTTGGTGATGTTGGAACTTATCAAAACATGTTGATTTATGTGAAGAGGATGGCTAATAAGACCACTCATTGCAACTATTCCTCAAAAATGTTAAAACAACCAAGTGAAAGCGTATGATCGGCCAAGTAGATAGTGATGATGGAAGGAGAAAAACCAAGGCTCATCTGACGGAAGAGGCTGATAGAATGGAAATCACGAGGGTTAAAATGGAAATGGGTTCATTTTTACACAAGCTTGAACCATAGGGAACTGTGCTTGGATTCAATTTCATGTTTACACAAGCTTGAAACAAAAAACTATGCTTGGATTCATTTTCATTTTTACGCAAGCTTGAAACAAAAATTATGCTTGAGATTGGTTTACATGCCCCCAGCATGATGAATCTATTCTAGGTGCATGCCCCCCAAGCTTCATTGCATTCACCTAAGTAGACTACTCGTGGCTATCAAGTGGATGGAATGAAGGTTCATTTACAAAATCAAGAGAAAGACTCGACTGGGATTTTATGAGATCTAATCAAAGACTCAACTTGGAACTTTTCTCTAGGGGACCTTGTTTCATTTTTTAATGAGCTTGACACAAGACAAGGAACTCTGCTCAGATTCCTTTTTCATTTTTTAACGAGCTTGACACAAGACAAGGAACTCTGCTCTGATTCCTTGTTTCATTTTTTAATGAGCTTGACACAAGATAAGAAGCTATGCTCATATTCCTTGTTTCATTTTTTAACGATCTTGACACAAGACAAGGAACTATGCTCATACCCTTTGTTTCATTTTTTAACGAGGTTGACACAAGATCAGGAACTATCCGCGTATTCTTTGTTTCATTTTTTAACGAGGTTGACAAGTCTCAACTATTGAAGAAATGGCTAATTTAAAGGATCTCAATATGGAACAACTACATCGTACTCTCATAACCAATGAGATGAGAGTAGGAATAGAAAAGTTTGAACCTAAGGAAGTGACATTCAAATTATCCAAAAAGGCCAAGGAGCACAAGAATCATCAATAATGCTCTAGCTATGAATTTGACCAGGAGTTGGCTCAACTAGCCAGAAGAATGAAGCATGGGTCAGGAAAATATAAAGGGGAGTTTCCCTTTAAGTGTTTTGACTGTGGAAGAGTTGGACATTTCTCGTCCAAATTCCATTATAAGGAAAAGGCTAAAAAGGAAGAGGATCAAAAATTTGGAAACAAGTCTTAGAAACATCAAAATAAAAAGATCTATAAGAGAAGTGGGTTCTACTCCAAAGAGGATAGCTTAGCACCAGAGTCATACAATGAAAACTCATCAGAGAATGACTCAAATAAGTATCTCCTTATGGATTTCCAAACCAACTCCAAGAAACAAGGTATTATGGACTCTGAAGAGGAAGAAGAAGAAGGAGTAGTGGACCTTGAAGGGGAACTCATCAGTTCCCTTGATGAGCTAAAGAAAGCGAGGAATAAGAATAAGCCGCTGAAGGAACAACTACAACGTGCAGAATAAGGTATGTATAACTCTGATAATGAGGAGTTTTCTTATAGAAAATAAAAACTTGAAGAATCTATCAAGAGAAAAGATAATGTAGTCCTACTAGAAGAAAAACAAGGAACCTGTAAGAAACTAGAAGAAGAGAAAAGCAATTAAAACAGGAGATGCTCAAGTTAAGGAAGGAAATGATCTCAAAGACATACACAGATGATATTTTGTCTTTGAAAGTTAAACTGGAATAGGCTAAATGAAAGGAAGAGATTCATACAAATTTGATCCAGGAATGGGAAGAGAACTGCCAGAGCCTTGAAGCAGAGGTTGTTTCTCTAAGAAATGATCTTGAGGGAATAAATACCAAGAAGGGCTTAAATGAAAAATTTGCAGAAGGCACAAGGAAACTAGTTCGGTTTCTAAACAACCAAAGACCCTTAGGAATTAAAACAGGTCTAGGATACTCACATGCACAAGAATCCTATATGGAAAATACCAACTTCAGGTCTGCATGATTTGAAGAACCACAAATCCATGCAAAGAACCTTCAAGGAAGAGTCAATGAAGATAAAAGAGAAGCAAGGAAAAGAGGATACCATGAATGGAAGAAGAATTAATCAGCCAAAAAACCAAGATAATTTCATACACAATATCATAAGTCTTCCAACAATAGGTATGCTTATTTATTTTATGGTCATTGTTATAAATGTCATATCCTTAGACATAAATTTGTTGATTGTAGAAGGATAAAATTTGAAAGAAATGAAAATTATAGATATAATAAGTATCAGAGTTATAGACCTCAAAACTCTTCTCTCAGAGATCAAAATGTATTCTCTCCCTTGTTAAGCGAATAAGAATGCTTCAAATGTAATAATTTTGGGAACAAAACAAATGAGTGTAGAAGTAGGTTTAAATACCAGTCCAAGTCCAAAATTTTAGAAATTAGCTATCAAACAGGATAAGGAGAGTTGGAAATGAAAGACTGAAAGGATCATGTAGTGTGGACTTGCTTTATCCACCCATAATCGAGAAAAAAAATGGTATGTGGATAGTGGTTGTTCCAAACATATGATTGGGGACAAAAGAAAATTTATGTCGCTAAAAGAAAAGGACAAAGGAAATAATGTCACCTTTGGAAACAATGCTCCAACAAGAATCAAGGGTAAAGGCATAGTCAACCTTGATAAAAAAACAGAAGCACAAAATATGCTATATGTAGAAGGTCTCAAGCACAATCTACTCAGTATTAACCAAATGTGTGATAAAAACTATGATGTGACCTTTAGATCTAAAGAATGTGAGATCTACAACACGAATAATGGAAAACTAGCGGGAAAAGAAATCAGAACCCACAATAATGTATATGTGTTTAACAATTCCAAGGTTAACCATTATTTAAGAAAAACAAGTGAAGCATAGTTGTGGCACAAGAGGCTTGGTCATATGAATTTTATCAGTTTGATACAAGTTAACAAGATGGGAACCATGAGAGGATTACTAAGATTGCTAAGGCCCAATAATTCAATCTGCAAGTCATGTCAATTTGGCAAGCAAACTAGGACTCATTTCAAGTCAAAATAGTTCCCCTCATCCAGACTTCTAGAGCTCATTCACACAGATATTTGTGGCCCAACTAGAGAAAAAGCCTCAAAAGGAGAAAGGTATTTTATGTTGCTTATTGATGAATTTACTAGGGCCACTTGGATTGTGCTCTTAAAATAAAAATCGATATCATTCAAGCATTTCAAGAAATTTAAAGCTCAAGCAGAAAATGAGAAAGACTTAAAGATAAAATTCTTAAGATCAGACAAAGGGGAAGAGTACACCTAAAGAGAGTTTGAGGAATTCTATGAAGATCATGACATCAAAAGCCAAAACTTCATAACAAAATCAATTAGTAGAGAGGAAGAACAAAACAATTCAGGAAATGGCCATTGCAATGTTGGATGAAGCAGATGTGTCTCACATATTTTGGGGAGAAGAAACATAGGTAATGATGTATATGTAAAACATAACTCAACTCAAGCATAATAGTAATAAAACTCCCTATGAGTTGCAAAAGGGAACACCTGCATCAATTAAACATCTCAAGTTGTTTGGAAGCAAGTGCTTCATCAAAAGAAATGATAATAATCCTAGAAAGTTTGACTCTTGTGTTGATGAGGGAATGTTTCTTGGGTACTCTGCTCGAAGTAAAGGATATAAGTGTTACAATAAGTGAAAAAAGAAGATTAAGGATTGCATTTACATGATAGTGTTTTGGAGAATTTGGTATCTACAGATAAATACTAATTCCCTAGATAAGTAGCCATATCTAGAACAATAGTTTAAAGCACTTTAGCCTTTTCCTATAAACAATAGATAAGACAAAGAGGATGATAAGACCTACTTGTAATTTCACTTTCCTCTTGTCTCCTTTGTATTGGTCCCGTCACTCCTTCCCGTAATTAACACGCTTGAGAAGTACCTGTAAACATCAATAGAAGAAAAATAACCAATTAAAGAAAAATATCTATTGAATACAAGTAAATGGAATCATATACATTCACACATATAAGCATCATATAACAAGATGAGCATATGGGAAAAAGGTTCAAATACTTTATTGAATAGAAGGAATAATTACAACCATGAAGTCTGATTCGAAGTCACTCCTCCAGCTTTGATCCCATCCACATCACATCAAAAGCATGACACTCCGTCAGCATGATAATACTTGTCTCAAAGCCAATTCTCAAAGCAACATTATCTCCTTACAATTCATCAAAGTCCAGCCCTTGATCACTTAGATGAGTGCTCAGTTTATAGGAATATAGAGGAGGCTATGTCATAAATGGGGGTATTGAATGTCTTTCCATACTTAGAATTAGTTCCGTGGAGGAAGGGATGAGAGGATAGGATGCATCTTAACTCATTCCTCATCCATTTTCGAGCTCATAGGAGTTGATAAGTGAGGGAAACTTCTAGAAGACTCCAAGAGTTAAGAATATTGCCCAAACCCAATGTGAAAATCACTCAATCTTTCCCAACATAAGTCAAAGAGGGTCTAAGTGCTCTACAGAGCACCCTGGCATGGACTTAACTGCTCTACAATGCACCCTTACATGGGCCTACCTACATTGGTCCCTTTAGAGATCATTTCAAGATGTCTTCAAGTCATGAAACTGGCTGGGAAGGATGCATTCAAAAGGGTGACTTATTTAGGGCATGTAGCAACTAAAATTAAGGTTTGATAAGGCATAAAACACTAATTTGGATGATGGGAGTGATATGCCCAAATGGATCTGTAACAGCTACCCCGTAAATCATGAAGCCAAAACATGTAAGTTTCGAATGAAATGCTTTACGATGTGATGAAGAGGTTTCGAAGTGGAAGATGACCTGCAATAATTTCAATACATAAATCATGATATTTTTATTTTTTCATGAATCAATGAGGGAAGGCATACCCATACTCAGCATAAAAACTTTCATTACATGTACATAGACAGTCATCTAAAGATATAGACCCATGAATGGATGATCATCAATGTAAGGCCATTGTACATATGATTTAGTATTTCTGAAATCCTAGCCCGAATAGATGAAACTAGAGTCGGGGTCTTCTATCTCATTCAATCATTTGCTCAAGTATGAGTCTATCCATGTGAATATGTGATCTGAAGTCGGACATGGGAAGACACCGTCTGATTACCAACCAATGATGTAAACTATTAACAGACGCGAGAGAAATCACTAATAATGATAATGATCCTCAAGGTACTGTAGTACATTCTGCATGGTGTGAATGGATGTTTTGATGTCGAACACCATACAAAGTCTTTCGGTCAAAGGCCAGTGATGTCAACCTATCGCTGGAAGTGAGAAACTTGCCATTGATGTATGCAAGCCTCAAGGTATTGGAAGGGTGTTTCTAAGTCACCTTCTCGGATATTGTGCTGATGTCAACAAGAAGCGACTCATCACAGGAGGGCCTTGATGTATCCCACATCGATGACACAAAATGAGTGTAATGATTTTGGAGATGGAATTTGATTGATGACATAAGGTTCAGGAATGGCAGTCATGAAAATGAAGGTTTATGGTATTGCAAAGGATGAATTTTGACTGAATAACTTCTCTTGAACATGTCGACGAAACTGAAATGAATTGGTAGCATTGACTCAAAACAAAGTGATGGATGGTATGATAGACCAACGGTATGATAACCATCAAGCTGATAACCCAACCCAACTAGTCACAATACTGAAGTGAAAGTGTCATGTTCAAGAGAAACCTGCTACCATAAAGTGGTTTACCCCTTTCTCCATTTTCCCCAGTGATTTTTGACCAATACCTCTTTATTTTTTATCAAGCTTGAGGAGGATAACATATGCTTGTTGTATAATTCCACCCTTCAGGTGAATCCATCGCTATGTGATGTTTTAACGAGTCTAGCAAAGGTGAAACTCGGTCTTTTCTAGATGGATAAGTTTATCACTGTTTTATGTTTTAACGAGTTTAACAACAAAGATAACTCTGTCCTTTTCATGTTTAGAGAGTTTGAAAAGGGAAGAAAATAAAACTCCACAAGTATTTTTCGTAGATTTGTCTCTCAAGTTTGAAAAAGCGTTAAACAATATGAGAGAGAACCTATTGGTCATGTTCGATCAATGTATTCCTTTTTCGTAGTTAATCTATCATAGTGCGAAAAAGGGTTGAACTTATACTAAGTATATGTCGTTTCCAATTTGTTAACGAGCTGAAAAGGAAAAGCACTCAACAATCTTTTCATATTTAGAGAGTTTGAAAAGAGCTTAAAGAGGATTCCAAGGGGGTTCCTTTTTCGTTATTTAACAGAGCTCGAAAAAGAGATAAAAGTATGCTCTGTGGTCAAAGGTACAATTTACAATCGAGCACGTCAAATTCTGCAAGTAAGCTATAAAACCTGCTCAAAACATCACCAAATGGATTAAAAATACTTGTTTCATAAGTAAAAATAGGTAAATACTAATGTTTACTCGATTAATGAACATGAATCAAACATGAAACAAGTTTTTACCATGTAATTTTTACCATTTGATACTTACTATTCAGTTTTGTGCTCTGGGCTAGTTTTTTACCTCGAACTTCAGTAGCTGATTGTGAGAGATTCTCTGGACCATTTCTCATGCCATCCAAACTAGGTAGGATATCTACCCCTCCTCTTTCTTTTCAAGTCATTTTTTTACTATTTCATGTAAGTTTTAGGGTTTTTTGGGGCCTCTGGGGTTTGATTTTTTCACCCTGGGATCAGTGCAGGTTTTCACATCAAAAACTACGCTAAAGAGCACCCTAATAGAAGGCTTCCTACTCTTCAACACACTCTCTTTGTGCCTGGGCTGTGTTGGGTGAGTTTCACAAACTTTATTTAGCTGTTTGCTCCAAAAATTGTCTTGTTTTTTGCATGGAAAGGATCCTAACTAAGCTTATAAGTGTATTTCAAGATTTCATCAGATCAGAATGTCGATTACATGGCGAGAAAGAGAGCATGAAGAACAAGACATGGTTGCCCTAAAAAATCTAGGTACAGTTGAGGCCCTCAAAAACTATGGGTTACTCAAATACTTTAGGTTGTCCAGAATAAGGAAAAAAATAGAACTATTGTAGTTCCTAGTTCATGCATGGGATCCGACAGATCAAAATTTTCACATAGGGGAAAAATGGTCCCTATCACCATTGATGATATTTACTTTCTTACTGGACTGCCGAGGCGAGGTGCCCCCATCTCACTTTCTATATTTTCCCGTGAGGGATTACATTCGACAGTTTTGTCGGCCAGGTACACAGCCCAACAAGGATGGGAAAATAAACATCAGAGATGTTGGTGATTTTCCTTTTAGAACCATCCTCTTCACAACCACAAAGTTGGCTGGCAATGTGACACTTCATATGGTGAATAGATCATATATGCAGTATGCACTTGAGTGTCTAGAGCCAAAAGTATTTAGCTGGTGTGAGGCTGTGCTTTCTTCATTGAAAGAACAACTGGCCAAGGTAAAAAGTGGTAATATGAAGAATTTCTACTATGGTTCAATCTTAATCACTTCTACCTTAGAGAGAATTCCATTGATGTATCCGCAACATGTATCATTGGGTGTAGTTAGTCCTAGATGTCCATGAATGCAAAGGTGGGTCGAATTGATGGCTCAACATGTGGGTCAGGCAACAATCATTTTTTCCACTACATTCTTTAGTTGGCTCGATAAACAACACATTGTCATCGAGGAACATCCATACTCAGGGATGGATTTTCATGGATATCCAGACTCGATTCTACCAGTTAGAGCACAATGGGGTACTATAGGTAAATTGTTTGACCAAAGTGTTTTTTCATTTTCAAGTTTCTACATGTTTTTTTGTTTTTAATGTTTTCAAGACTAAACTAAAATCATTCTCATGCATGTAGATGTGGGTACTATTCGACCTATGAGACACCAATAGGAGGTAGGTGGGCTAGTGCGGAGAAATATTGGGAGAGAAGTTCTCCAGGACTTGAATTTGGCCAAGACATTGACAGAGTTGCAGGATCACATAGAGGGGTTAACCCTTGGTATTTCGGATGTCTAGATAGAAGAATTAACTATGAGGTTGCAACACCACACTATTGGTGTTCCTAGCCGCTGGATGAGGCTTTTATGCATGATAGCACATGTTGTGACCTGTTATCATGAGCATCATTAGGTCTACTTAGGATGTTTTTTGCATGCATTTTGAGTTTTTGGGTCAGATGACCAAACTTGTCTTGGACACAAATTTTGTAAAAACTTTTAAAACATCTATCCATTTTACTTTCAGAGTTTCTATGGTTATGTGCAATCCTATTCAACTAATGATGTGAATTGAAAATGATACTTTTACATGTGTCACAAATGTCTATTAAACACATAATTCGCTAGAGAATCAGTTAATGTGTTAAAGTTTTTGGAAATATGTTGATATTGAATGTATTCAAAATGCCTTTCCAAAATATGAACTGTAGGGAAAATACAAAGAATTGTTGGGTTTCAGACGAGTACACACTTGTAAGTTGTAGTACAATGAGTTGTGAGTATAGCCTAATGATGATTCGGCGAATGCCAAGTGAAATGGCATTAGAAAGAAGTTCGACCAATGTGCTATACTCAGCGATATTGTTCATTGAACAACCAATACAAATCCCTTGAAAACTCATTAACTCGCCACTTGGAGCGAAAATAGCCCATGTTGCAGAAGATAGACTTTGCGTATTACGACTAGCACCATCAGTGTAACCAAAAAATGGTTCCGAAGATTCTGACATCTGCAACAAATGCAAAGCAGATTACTGACTAGATAAAAAACTCTAAAAGAAACACTAACACACACAGATGCAATGAAAGCATATATACAGTGAATTTTACTACACTCAATTAAGCATAGTAACGTTTGAGGTACAACTTCTTTCGGGGCTGTAACAATGGAATCCCATCATAATCCACTAATTCGTAGGCGCCTTTTGCCAAAACATGCTTGAAAATATAAACACGCTTGAAAATTTAAGGACCCATGCATAGTGGTTCAAATTTCCCTCCTCCAAGTTTATCAGATTCTTGATCGTAAAGTAAGACCAGGTCTCCTTCTGAGAAGATACAAGGCTTGACATTTCTATCGTATTGTGCCTTATTCATTTCTTATGCACTTCGTTAGCTAATGCATCATCACGAAGGGCTTCATCCAGATGGATAAGTTCCAAGAAACGTGCTTCTTCTTTAGAAGTGCTGGATAACAGGTCAATCGCAAGTTTGAGAGATGAAATTTCACATTGTATCAGTAAGATTGGTTCCAAACCATACACCAATTGAAAGGGTGTGAATCTAGTTGCATTCCTCACCAAGGTTCGATATGCCCACAAGGCAGAGTACAAGATTAAATGCCAATTTTGTTCATGAACCCCTATCATTCTTTGAAGAATTCGCTTCAGGACTTTGTTGATAGCCTCAACTTGTCCATTCTCTTGCGGATAATAAGGGGTAGAAATATCATATGACAGACCTAACTTAGCAGTCAACTCAACCATCACATGATTGCGAAAATGCGACCCATGATCTGTGACTATAGCTTGTGGTACACCAAACCGAGCAACCAAGAGGTTGAAAAAGAAAAGAGCAGACATTTCGCCACTATTGTTTAATGTTGGCATCGCCTCGGTCCATTTGGTAAAATAGTCAATGACGACTATAATATACCCATTCCCCTCGACCAAGGTGGGGTTACATGTCATGAAGTCAATGCCCCATTTGGCAAATGGTCCAACAACAACGACTGGATGCAATGGTGTAGGTGGTAATCTAGCTTTGCGGTCATAGATCTGGCATGCATGACAACTTCTGACGGCAATAATACAATCTTTGAATATAGTAGGCCAGAAGTAACCGATACATAGAATCCCTTGTGCATTTGCATATCCAGATAAGTGTCCACCACAAGTACCTGAATGGCAATCATTCAATTCTTTCTCTTCTTCCTCATGTGTGAAGCACCTCCATAAAATCGTATCGATACCACGATGGTAAAGAGTGTTGCCAATGATTAGATAATATTTGGCTTGGTATCGTATACGTCGTTGTTGTGAGTGAGAGGTATCAGGCTGGAAAGTTTGGGTCTAGAGATAAATTAGTATATCTCCATACCACGGGTTGGATGACAATATCAAGAATAGAGACTCATCCAAAATGGATGGTTCAGATGTTAAATCAATCGAGGTTGAGGGAAGGTCATAAAGTAGCTCAGCAAAAACGAGAGATTTATTTGATTTGGACTTGATGAATTCCAAATAAAACTCTTGCAAAATGACTATCCATTTTGAGTATTCACCCCCCAACAATTGACGTGACAAAATATATGTCATAGGGTTGCAATCCGAAATGAAAGTGGTCTTCTGGAGCAGGATGTAGTGGCGAAATCTTTGAACAGCTTGCACAACTGCCAAAGCTAACTTTTCGACATAAGAGTACTTACTTTATATATCATTGAGATTATGGCTCAAATAATATATTGGATGTTCTATCCCATCTTCCTCTTGGACTCAGACCATGCCAATGGTGGTATCTGCAAAGTGAGATACAGGTAATAGTAGTTTTGATAATTCAGAGAATACATTAATGACGCTCTAATCAAGGTATCTTTAAGAGCATCAAAGGAAGCTTGCGCAACTTGATCCCAATGGAAGGGTATCCCATTTTTCAAAAGACATGTAAACCTTTAGCCATTTCAGTGTAATTGGGAATGAACCTCCTCAGAAAGTTAGCCTTCTCTTGTATTATTTGTAACTGTAAAAGATTTGAAGGTGAAGGCAAGTCAAGAATTTCTTGAACCTTTAAAGGATTGAGTTGAATTCCATATCTAGACACTATGAATCCAAGCAATCGAACAGAACCAACAAAAAACACGCATTTGTGTGGATTGATTTGTATCTTGTAGTGTCGACATCGTAAGAATATAGCTCTCAAATGTTGCGGGTGATTAGTCCGCTTTCGTGAATGAGTAGGTAAATCGTCAAGGTAAGGTTGAACAATATGCTTGCTGTCATGGAAGGCATAGTTCACTGCCCTCTGAAATGTGGTACTTGCATTCTTCAAAAAGAAAGGGAGTTTCCTATAAGCGAATGTGACCCATGGACACATAAAAGTTGTTTTAGATTGGCCCTGTGGGTGGATATTGATTTGATTGTAACCGGAAAAACCATCCATAAATGAGAAAATTTCACATTCGGCACATTCATCAACAATATGGTCGATAAAAGGAGTAGGATAATTTCCTTTTGGACAAGCCTGATTTACATCCCTATAATCGATGCACACTCGAATTGTACCTTGTTTTTTCATGACAGGAACAATGTTGGAAACCCAATTAGTAAGAGGTCCTAGGTAAATGAAACCAGCATGTAAAAGATTTTCAACTTCTGCCTTAATGGAAACGACTTTCTTTGGATGAACATGTCGAAGCCATTGTCGTATTGGTTTGACATCAGGATACATTTTGATTTCATGTTCAACAGTACTAGAGTCTATACCTAGAATCTCCTCGTATGAACATGCAAATATATCTCGAAATTCACAAAAGAGAGTGTGGTAAATATCAAGTTCTGATGGAGAACAAGATTTGCCGACATGAATGTTTTATACAACATTAGTTTTGGTCTAAATATTAATAAAAATCATTTCTTCAATATTTGACAGGTTTTGCTCGTAATTTACTGTATCTATGAAAATAGAGTTCGAAAGGAAATCAACAACTGAAGGGTGGTTAAGTTCATTTGAATAATATTCGATGTCATCTGGAAGATGGGAACAATGATGATAATCTTCCCAAGGTTCTTCTCTTATCATCATTTATTGGATGATTCCTTCATTCATAGAAAATATAGGTGAAAAAGGATACGAAGAAGTACCATATTCTAATGAACGGTCTACCCATCGATTGGTGAAAGTGGATTTGGGTTCGCCACGCAAACCAGAAAAATTGATTGCTATGGAAGCTCGATGGGGCTTAGTGACATAACTTCAGTATTAATATTAACTTCAAAACTATTGGTAATACTCCTTAAATCAGATGAGGTGGAGGAAATCATGTTGCAAGTTTCTACTCTTGCCACTTCCGCCAAATCAGATGGTGATGGTAACGTAAAAGTAACCATTAGGGAAGGATCTTTAAAGAGACCTACACCAACATTTTGCAGTGATAGCAGGGGTCTGTATACCAATGAAATGCTTCTAGTAGCCTGAGAACTAGATGCAAAGAAGGCAAGCTGATCGATAACTGTGATTCCACCTTTATGAGGGAATGCAATTTTATGAAAGTACGTGGAAACCAAAACAACCATAGCATATACCTATGGCCTTCCTAGTAAAATGTTTTAGTTGAGGGGTCCATCAACTACCTCAACGTCAACGGTAACTATTTTTCCCCCTAGTTCAATTTGCAGGTTACTCAAAATCCAACAAGGCGTATATGTGCGTCCGTCGAAAGCTTTTAGCATTGTTGGTGATCATGACAATGGTGGTGAACCAAGTGTTTTCCAACAGCTCATTGACATAATGCAAGTAGATGCCCCCTCATGAATAATATTTCGGTGAACATTTTTATTGAGAGCTTTTACTTGAATTAAGAAAGCTAATTGTGCCGGTAACTGTGGTGTATGTTCTGCATGGTTGAAAACCACAATATTGGAATCCATAGGGTCTATTCCACCAATTTCTGACAACAAAGACTAGTTCTGGGAGGGGCAGTTTTGTAACACCTCAAGCATCGACATAATAGAAGGTGATTAAGCAAGGTCTTCTACTATGTTATAGTTTTGAGCTGCTCAAGCTCGAGGGTTAAATGTCAATTTATGTACAACTCCCTTTGGTGGTTTTATTGTCAATTCTGGCACAATAGGTGGTGGAATATTTTTAGATGAAGTCAAAGTTGAAGGATTAGGCTGATCAGTTGCCTGATTAGTCGACTATGACAATGGATTTCCATAATCGTTATTTCGTGTTGAAACCAAAACTTCATTTTGAGGCTTTGTAATGGATAGCATAAGTACTTGGGATGTGGAATCATGGTCTGTCACAACCAAATATGTCTCTGGGTTTGGAAACGGATGAGTCAACACTGTAGCTGTGTTAGAAGTCTTTAGAAGCTTAGAGACTTTCGAGCGCTGTGGACAATATCTTTTAAAATGCTTATCATTACAGATTAGACATGGATAATGAGGTTTCCTTGCTGAAGTAGAGGAATCAGATGATTTCTCTTGAGGGGGATTATCTTGTTTCTTCTTGTTTTTCCTCTTCTTCTTGCCTTCTGATTGCTTTTTATTCTTACCTTTGTCAGATGACATGACATTGACTTTGGAAGCAAGAGTGTTTTCTGATGCATTTGAAGTTTGGTTGGAAATGACAAGTGTTTGACCAGATGGTCCACTTGCCATTTTTGTGCTCGAAGAACCAATCACACCGTTGCCGGCATGAGAGTCCTTACTCGATGGTGGTGGAGGAACAATGAAAGCTGGTTGGGGTGCATTCAGAATCTTGTCGTAGAACATGCCAGAGGATGTATAAATCAAGTCCAAATATTGGGCATGAGAAATTACTTGCTCCTTTGTGACAACTCCACATTTTCCCACATCATCGGTGATTGATGGAAACAAGGATTTAATAAACCACTCAGCCAAAAGCTGATCAAGAACATAATTCCTAACCATTCGACGATGATACTGCCACTCATGAATATGATATGATATATGAGTAGTAGTAGTTTGTTTAAAGTTGGTCAAGAGTTCCATTCTAGTCTCGTATCTAATAGGTAACTGGAAGTGGTTCAAAAATGTGGTGGATAAAGTCGTAAAGTTGTCAAAAGAAGCTCGAGGTAACTCAATGTACCACTTCGTAGCCAGACCAGTAAGCGTTCTTTGGAAAAGACGAAGTCTAACTGAATCATCATTCAAGGAGTTTTATGAACACCACAAATGAAAAGTCATGACACGATTTGATGGGTCTTGTCTACGATTTCCATTGAATTTTGGATTTTCAGAAGGTAAATTATGCGGAATTACCAACCACTAAGGTGCATATAAAATTGGACCATTAGTGAGCCGATTTAAATCTGGTAATTCAAGAGTTGCTACAAACGGAAACTATTGATTCAAGTCAGGTTGAGAATACCCAGGATATGATGGAAATTCCTGAGCAATAGGTCTTTGCATACCAACATAGGGCATCTACATCTGGTAACCTTGATAAGGTGGTTTTTGAACAAGTTCGGTATAAGGTGGTTGTTGATAACCATGTTGAATTTGCGGTTGTCCATACCCAACAAAGCCTTGTTGACCATGACCTTGGTAAGCTTTATATTGCCCAAACCCATGTTGAGCTTGTTGTGCAAGTCCAAATTGGGGTTGGAATTGTTGGAATTGAGGCTATTGATATTGGGGCTGCCAAGGCTATTGAATCAACTGTTGTTGTTTTTGGTACAATGGTTGTTGATTTAATGGTTGTTGTTTCCCAAGAATGTAAGGTTGACCAGATAGTGAATACACTACACTAGTGTAAGTCTGAGTCACTCCAGATAAAGGTACACTAACCTGAGTTTGTTGGAACTCGAACACAAGTGGTTGTTGTACAATAGCTTGAGAAACTTGGGCCTGTTGACCTGAAACTTGTGGTTGGGAGGTAGAAGGATTAGTTTGTACAAGTTGAGATACAACCATTTGAACTTGTGACTGCAGTACAGTGGTAAAAATAGGTGTAGTAGAAACAACTGACACAGTTTGCATTGGTTGTGTTGGATACACAAGACTTGGTTGCACTGGCATTGTTGGTTGCACTTGCATTCTAGATTGACCTGAATACGGTTGGATACTGCCATATGATGGTCCTCCAGGATATGGAGGATAAGGTGAATAGGCATATTGCTCTCCATATGGTGGAAATCCAGTATGCAATGGATACATAGGTCGTTGTTAACTAGCTTGCCCAGTTTGATATTGATATGCAGGATCAAACTCTTGAGTTCCTGTAAATGAAGAACCAGGTAATATTCCAGTAGAGGACATGGGTGATGACCATGGTGTAGAAGCAACCCCTAAGTGGTTTCTAGATAAAGGTTGGTAACCAACCGAGATGGATGGTTCACCATATCAATGTGACTCAGGAGTAGTAGAAAACATCGAAGAGGTTGCGACAAAATATTCTTCTACAACTGCATTAGATGATACAGTCTGGGATGATGATGGTTGTTCAGCCATAGTTAACTGACCTAATAGATGTCCTAAAGAATCAACGGGTACTTGAAAAGAAGCAGGATCAAAAGGAGCAGTAAAATGAGAAGTATAAGGGTAAAGATAAATCCCTGTTCCAAAATGGAATGGAGTTCCAGGTGTAGTATCTTCTTCAAATTCTTCCTCAACAACAATTAAACCAGGTGGAAGAACTTTACGGTCAGGTCTATAATAGACTTCTGGTATTGGTAAAGTGGAAGTTTCAGTAGTTACTAATGTTTGAGGGTTAACCGGTTGCTCGTATTTTGGTAAAGTAACAACTTCTGAGTATTCAAATTCGAAGTCTAGATGTTTCGGTAAAAGAACAACAGTTTTAGGGAGAGGTTCCTAAACAACTTCAGGTTCAGAGGTAACTTTTGATTGAACTGTGATAGGTCCTGGATTAACTTCTGGTTGAACTGATTCAAGTTTAGAAGTAATTTCTTGTTGAGAAACTTCAAGTTGAGAATCAACTTGTTGTTGAACAACTTCGGTTACCGTTTCGCTAGTGTCAGTTTTAATGTCCTCGGGTAATTGTGAAACTTCTTCTTTAGTAACAGATGTACCAGAAATAGTTGGAGTAACTAGAGTCTTAGTACTTACCGGAATGGGTGACTTTGGTAATTCAGATGAAGAACCAGAAGTTCTTGATGTACTTGACTCAGTTAAACGAGACCGCTTTGACCGACTAGGTGTAGCTTCGGGTGACAAAGGCAGTTTTCTCATTGTTCTCCTGAACGACGGGGTAAGGGTTGATGTTCCTCCACGATTTCTGATTAATTTTATTACGAAAAGAAATAAACAAAAATGGGTAATCTAGGCAAAAGGTTTACCAAGCAATTATGAACTACATAATACCTCCTGGCAAACCGAGAAGTATGGGCAAGCAATCTCCTCGAATGCTGTGTTCAGTGTATCACCGTGTACAAGGCAGACGAATCAGCTACCTAAGGATGGATAGAAACCTAGTGTTGTCCTCCCATATATACCTAAAAATACATGGAGGCCCAATTCGTATAAGCGTTGTCTAATGCAAAACCGCACAGTGAGAGAATTCCCATATACTTTACGTACTGTAACACCACCATATATACCCGAAGGTACGCTGACGCACTACGATATACTCATGTACGTGGAGTGGGATATCACACTTGGGATGTATTGTAGACAAGTTAGCGACAACTGATTTGTTTTACGACGCCGGAACACGTCTCTAGCCTAGAACCACTAATGCTTTTCATTAGGTGACAATGCTCCATTAGGTAAATTGAGGTTAATTTTAAGTTGATCTTACTTAGGAATTTGCCTTTCAAGTTCACCATGTTATGTATTATGAAATTCCTAGGAATGCAACTATTATGATAAGCATTCTTTCCATTCAATTTAGCAATGAAAATCCTAGCTAATAGGAGCAATCAGATTTCTTTCGATCAAAGAGCAAAGAGCACAATCTAATGCAATTTCCCTAAACTATTCCTATGAGCACACACAAACTTTTTTAATGAAAAATGCATGTATTTCTTTTCAATTTCCTTAATGTGAATATGAACAAAAGGAAACAAATGCACATACAATCAATCAACCTTTTTTACAAGAACAAAGACTTTACAACAGTTCTTTTTCGAAGGAAAAGAAGACTTTTATGACACTTTCTTTTGAACAAATATTAATCTACAATAATCTAACTTTGACCATGGATTGATAATGACAAAGAAAAAATTTAAGAAACATTAAAAAACCAAGTCAAAGTAGGGCTAGCAAAGGAGATAAAAACTTGTTTTCTGAGACATGACATTCATTGACAAATCAACAAGCAATCAAACAGAAGAAAATTGGAAAAAAATCAATCCAAAGGTGGAAACTGACCCTAGGAGGATCAATGCAACCATGAATGGGAGACAATGCACTTCAAAGCATTGTCCCTAACCCAAGGGTGCTCTGCAGTGCACTATGTACCTCACAAGCCTGCACTGGTGACAGTAAGCCATTTCAAGAGGCAAATTGACACAGTTTTTTACCAAAATTAAATGCAATGGAGCTAAAATAAAATCAATGAAAACAAATAGGGTCTGCAAGAGTGTCCTAGGAGGTGGATAAACTACTAGGAAGGATGATCTTCCCTAGTATGGTCACCAATTTGTTGTGGAGTATCAAGGAAGGTATGTTTCGATGGTTATTTTAGTATCTTTTCATTAGAACTTAAAAGCCTTTTGCATTAGAAATTTAGATAATGATGAGGATTTATAACAAAACATGAGAGATTAATGGGAAACACTGATAATTGTCATTTCTATGTGCAAGAGGGTGGAAAAACGGAAGGTGGCCATTCCAAAGGTAAAGAAAAGGATGAGCTAACTGTTGTCCCTTTGACGAGAGACCGCAAGCAAACTAGATCAAAATGGATCAACCCAGGGAAGGAAGCAGAGATACCAACATGGAGTAGAAAAGGAAAAAAGTGACACAGTATTAACGATTCTGCGAATCCCTTAGGATCTTAGATCCTGAGGGATCGCTATTTTATCTATTTTCTGTATCTAGATATCTCCACCATCTTCCTTATATAAGGGATAGCACTGTTGGCTAGTGGGGGACAGTTTTTTTTATGTAATTTCTTTTAAAAGAAGATCGAGACTATGATCTTTATGTTCTGTTGAAGACTTGAGTTCCTGTAACTTTATTTCATGCATTAATACAGACTTGGTTACTCTTTTATCTTTGAGCCTAGATCAATCTTAAGCGGTGTACCCCTGGAGGCTAAGGGCCCGGCCCTGGAGGACACTTGCTCTTGTACCATTACGCGTGGTTTCTGTGTGGTTTGTTCATAGACGTAATCTGGTAATCTGCTGTGTTTTAAGAACATTATATTACATGCTCTGTTATGGTTAATTCGTTTCATGTTCCTGTAAACCAAAGCTTTATATCGACGCTGTGTCATGTTACCAATCCTTTAAGTGTTGATTAATCTCTACAGGATACTGTCACTCCATTACAGAATTCATTACGATTGTGTTTAGCATTATAACAGTTATCTTGAGAGGTCTGATTTCATATGATCATTGAATGTTACTGTTTTCATCTCATTTGAAGATAAGTCGTCATCTCATTTTTGTAAAAAAATTTCAAAAATTTCAATTGTTGAAACGTCCAAGCGCAACCTTGGTCTCCTTTGCCAGAGCATATCACAACTATCCCTGCAAAAAATTATCAAAGAAAATCATTATTTCAACCAAATTTAAGGAGGAAAACAAAAAGGTCAGAGTCTATTAATTCTGAAAAAGTGTCAACGACAAAACATAAGAAAATGGGTTATGGACCAAACAAAAATCAAAAGGGAGTCTATATGAAGATATTTCACATCATTTGCAACCCATTCCACATTCCAAGAGTGAAGAGCATCGTTCCAAAGCGATCTTGTGAGTTTGTATGCAAATTGGAGCATTTCCAGGGCGCACGACGCATCAGGTTGGGCGCGCGGCGCATCAGGCAACAAAGCGCAGTGAGAATTTGCATGCGTGTGGCGCATCATAGGCGCGCGGTGCGTTGGGTGAGGCGCGCGGCGCATTGGGGTTTAAGCCCAAACTTGGTCCGGAAAAACACCAAAACGCCTCCTCTCAAGCACAAATTCACAGGTAGGCTTATATCCATGGCTTATTCTTGGTTTTTTAACAGTTAATGTAAAGGATTTATGAGATGTTTGCCTTAGAAAACCAAGTGGAAAACCCTCCTTTGTCCATTAAATTGTTGTAAGAATTTTAATGCAAAAATTGCTGAAGGGTTTCAACAACTAAATGTTACCAAGGTTATCATTTTTGCTTACTTCCTTTTGTTTCCCATCCCCTATATTCACCATTATTTTCCTCAATAATTCCCTCATAAACCCTACACTATCCTCCCTCAAATCCTAATCCCTCACTTCTATTACAAACACATGATCCCTACCTCATCCCAAAACCCTAAAATCCCAAGATTTCCATGTTCCTTCCCTTCTCTAAATTCCTTGTTTTATTTCCATGTTCCCCATTTCTCTAATGTTTTCCCTTTCCTAATATTCCCTTGTACATTCGTGTCCCCTTGGTCACATCATTTTTAGAGCGAAAGAAACATTTTACAGTCAAATTTTGCACACACTTATACATCAGCATATATATATATATATATTATATTATATATATTCCAGCTATTTTGTTTCTAAAGACATGTCAGAGACTGAGTCAGTATATGAGCAGGAGTATGATAGTGATTCTACACCGGAGGTAAATGTGCCAAATGTGCCACGGAGGTATCACAAAGGTGGCAAAAGTGGTCAACATGTTAGGAAGGAGCCTAATTCTTCGGCTCAATTGCAAGCTTGCCCACTTGCAATGGATTGTTTTCGGCGCCAATCATGTTTTCAATACTGTGCGATGATCTCACAAACTCAGCATCATTGGGAACTAGTCCGTTTATTTGTTCTAAATTTACAGGATGGTCATGTAAATCTTGCCGAAGTGAATTTCACCTTGTCACCTGCGACTATTGCTCAGGCCACTGGGATACCAAATGTAGGGGAGGAATGGAGCAAACGCCAACTGCTAGATAGATTTTACTATGAGCCATATATCAAGCCCGGGTATATGAGACACTTGAGCGTAGCTTTTCCTTTCAGATTCCTGAAAGATGAGTTTTCACCATTGATGAAACTCATCATTCGGTATTTCAGTTGCGAGGGCAGATTCTCATGTCTCTATGCGTACCATGTTCGTTTGTTAATGCATTTCACAAGGGTACGTATGATGAACATTGCGTTTCTCATGTGTCACAACATAGAGAGGATGGTGCCTTTAGTACAAAGGAAGAGCCCAACACATCAGCATAGGAGCATATATCATTATGCATTTATCAAAATCATAGTGATGCATCAGTTGGCACAGCAGGGTATTACTTGGGAGGATTTCATCTCCCGTGATTACTTTTCCGCACTACAGCCTCCTCCACAGATAGTTTATGATGAGGGAGGGCCTTCACAACAGTTTGACATTCTTGAGACCAAGCATGTCGATGCTCCAGCATATGTGACATATCAGAGAGGCCACAGGGCCTTATTTGCATCTGCACGATGAGTACTATCTCCACCCGGGGTGGAAGGGGTCTCGTTGACATCATCAGCACAACGAGTATTATCTCCACATCATGTGGAAGGGGTCTCACCTTCGTCTTCAGCACAGGTACAGATTCAGGATAGGGGCAAGAGACCCATGTTTGATGAGGGTCCTTCAGGAGGTTAGGACATGGGTATCATTGATGTTGATGCTAGCTCTCTTAACTCGGAGCTAAATGAGATCATCCGAGAGCAAAGGGCTGAGAATGAGTCACTGCAAAATAAATTACAGATGGCTAAGTGGGTGATCAACTACTTGGAGCAGCGCAACAAACAGCTGGAAGATGAACATACACTTTATGAGCTGCGGAAGATCCGAGAAGACCAAGAATTGGCCCGAAGGAGACCCGATGATTTGACACCTATTAATCGAGAATCAATGCTCATCCGGGTAAACACTCATTTGGAGAAGTTGTTGGCGAAAGAAAATAGAGACAAAGACATGCTTCTTCATATGAAAACTCACTATTGGGCTCGCATGCATGTTTGCAAAGCGAAAATGAAGATCCTAAAGAGGCGTTTGAGCAAAGCGCTAAAGCGACGGAAAAAGCCCGATCCACTCCAAATTTTGGCCGAGGCTTCATTGGTGGGGCACAACACATGATAGAGGATCTTCACTCTGAATTTGAGCAAATTCAGAGAAAATTTTTTCATTTTGAAATTTTTGGCTTGCAAAACAGGTTTTTTGGCTCAACGCGTAGCGCGCGACCCATAAGATGGGGAGGTCCAAATCATAAATGGCTTGTAGTTTTGGATTTGTCATGATGAATTATACATGCTCAGCCGTTTCCAAAGCATTTCATGAAGTTCTGGGTGACCAAAAGGCTCAAAAACATCATGAAAATCACCTTTCTGCCACTTTTTGCATCAGCAGGAAATACTTTCGGGAGAATGCACTTTTGGAGGGTCAAATGGACACCAAATTGGAAAATTCCACTTGGGTTAGAAAGTAGACATCCAGGGCTCTGCAACAAGCCAACCTAAGCTCAATTTTGATGTCGGGAAGTGCCCAAAAAATAGGTGGAAAGGCGCACGGTGCACAGGGCTTAGGCGCGCGACGCACAGGGTTTTTTGGCACAATTTTCATCCTCAGCTCAACAAATGAAGCCAGTTTGACCAGTTTTGAATTGTGATGGGATTTTTCACCCTTCTTGATGTAATTAATGAAACATTATGTTTATTTGACACTTATTTACCTATTCTAGATGATTCATTCATAAAATAGCAAAAATTTAATGAATGAATTGGTTTCCTAGCTTATAGAGGCAAGTTGTTTTGACTGCCTAGATTGTAGTGCTTTGTTTAGAATTGGTTG
>APFE030132028.1:4705-25555 GCA_000404065.3 Pinus taeda | reverse complement strand
TCACTAACATTTAAAAACAAATATTTATATTTGATACATAAGAAAATTTAAAGTGTAAAAAATATGCTCCTAAAAAAAGAATTGTATTTTGCATTACCACTTTTCAAAATCGGGTCACGTTTTTACTACCCCTACGAAACAGGTAATCGTATCGGTTATTTAAAGTGCCAAAAACTATGCTCTAAAAAAAATATGTGTGTTTTGCATCGCCCCTTTTCAAAATCAGGTCAATTTTTTGCTATCTCTATGAAACGAGTAACAGTATCAGTTCCCGTTTCAAAGTTTACATTGTTTGATGTCAACATATAGGAGGATAGCAATATCGTAACTCTTGTGAAAATAATGGTTAAAGAGGTTCCGATGAAGAGAGATCTGATGTTGGTTTGACACTCAGTCATGATGAGTCCAAAGTAACCAAGGGCGAAGGATATTTAAAAGAATAAGTATGAACCCCCGGAAGGAACAACAAGTCTTAGCACCTAGGACTAAGCCCCCGGCCATAACCCTCGATCCTATGAGAAGGAAAACACACAAGGAGAAAAGTGGTAAGGGAGCCAAGGATATCAGATAGTGAAATATCTTAACAATTCAATTGTGAGAGTTATGATGGAATAACCTAGATTTATGGCATTACCTAGATTGAGTGATAATGATGGATCTAGATGCTTCCTCATCCTAATAAGTGGAAGCCTGACATCTACTTCTCTCCCTTATACCTCTCCTTATTGTGTTTTGGGTACATACATTTGCATCTATGCTAATTCATGGGATGGTCATGGTTGTTCAATGTCAAATGATGAGTTATGTGGGAATGAGTACTAAAGGTTTAGTAGTTATCCTTGATGATGACTTTAGCATCAAGAGTTTAAGAGGTGAGAATGATTTTGATCTGTTGTGGGTGTGGGAGATGATGAATGCAAGTGGTGTTGGTGTTTTTAACTATAGGTTTTCCAATTGGTCAACTATTCATATCAATTTTACAAGACCCAACACTCTTGTGACTTAGTGTGGTTGGATATAATGGGTTGTTTGTTTCCCTACTTATTTGGTTTTGTCTAATAATTGTTGGCTCTTTGTTTTCATGCATTATGGCTTGATCTAGCCTGTGGTCTTTGTTGCATTTGGGTCCTTGGTGAATTATTCATCATATGTTGTAAAGGAGTCTGAAGTTGGTAGGTTGTGAGGTATGTGTAGGTCATTGGTTGCTCCCAAGTGTTCGTTTAGAGTTTTTAAGGTGGAAGGGGCTACCTAACTTTTTCCTCTTTTGCTCTTACTCCATGAACAAGTATTGATTAACTAGTTCTCATCCCATGGGGTGATTTCATGGTGGTTTATTGAGGTTTCTCGAGTTTGCTGGTGGTTTGTTGCTTACAAATTTGAGTGGGTCATATTTCTACATTAGTATCCTCAATGTTGGCCTCTATATATGGTAGATAATATGACCTCCAAAATTATGGAATACAGTCAGCAGGGCTCAATGCAAGAGGAAAAGCAAAATCTTTTCCCAATAGGGACACCATGCCTTGCTCTCACTGTATAGGTGTGGAAAAGGTTGCATTACATGCACAACATCATTTCAACAAAAGCATACCACAACATATGTAGCAGAATGGCAGATTTGGTGGCTTTAGTCACGAAGATGTGCCTCTAGGCATTTAAACAACAAATAACAACTGAATTTCAAGATTGGGTATTAGACTTTGGTTTTTCTGTCTCTAACAGAGAATTGTTTCATGCTATAGAATTTTACCCACTAGCCAAGACTTTGATAATTATCACATTGGAGAACCAGGGACATCATGAACCAAAAAAACATTTAAGATGAACAAAGATAAAAGCTATTAGGCAAAGACAAAAGAGCTAGCGATTTCTTGTCACCTATGTCATTTTAAACCCACTTCACCTTGATTTTGTCTTCTATCAATCATGTCATTTTATATTTGTTAGTTTGTTATATTTTCTATTTTCATTTGATACACTTAAAATGCTAAACTAATATAGTTATAAAGAAGTGTAAATAAGTATTTTAAAAAATATGGGAGAACTTTTGGAAAAAAAATCTAAAATCTAATTTCTTTTTTAATATACCTCTAATAACCCAAAAAGATCCCATAACAATTTTAATATTATATATATATAAAATAACCCAATTTAAATATATATATATATATATATATATATTATATATAACAACTAAAAAATACATTGGATTATTCTGAAAAAATAATAATAATAATCCTACTAATTACAGGGATAAAATATTATTTGAGATTAAAAAATAAATAAAAGGTCGTGAGATGTCTTCAAGAAAACAAACTCACAAAGATCATTGCTTTGCTCCATGTTTGAGCATAGTATTTATTTTGGGAAGACTTTCATTGGATGGAGGTTCAAAACTTTTCACGAGCATAGTGAAAGCACCTCTCTAGTTTCAAAAGGTTCATCTTATCTACCCGTGAATTTGATTGGAGAAATTAATATTTTAATCAAGTACTACATGTGCATTGTGTTGCTGTTAAATCATGAGCATTGAAAACTCATATAGAGACTCATCACCATGATGGTCTTCCATATTAAGAATGCCACGTGGCATAGGGAAATGAATAGGTTAGGTTTAGAGTCCCTACTAACCTATACTCTTCACCCTAGGATAATCATAAAGTTGTCTTGTTGGAAAGAAATTGATCACTAAAAGTTACATGATCAGTAAGGTCAAAAGGTACAAGTGACATGGCAAATTAGGGATGCATCTTCTCTTTTAATGTAAAAGAGACCTAAATATTTAATCTCTAATACAACTTTGCCTAGTTAAAACATCCCATTTGTGTTAGCCGCCACTTGGTTTTGATGGGTTGTCATCATTAGCTTAGTCTTCAATGAATGGCTTAAATTTACATTAAGCACAAATTTCATGGTCTTCGAATTTTTTATTTATGTAATTTATTGATTTTGGTGAATGTAAGGTAGTTTTGGAAGAGAAATTATGATTTATGGTCCATTTCATTAAACCATTTTTTTAAGATTGTAATTTTGGAAGAGAAGTTATGATTTATGGATTGACCACTTAATTATATTATTTTTTTTAAGATATTAATTGAATTATTATGTTTTTTATTACCATTCTTGTATGGATTTTTATGTATTTTTTTTTTGTGGGATTCTACATTTGATTGGAGAAATGAGAATGAATTTGAGATGGTTTAGGAAGCTTTATTTTAATAAGTTTCAAAAGGTATTGTTACTTGTGCACGTTTTTATATTTCCTCAAGGTTTGAATCTGTCTCCTTTAACTCTTTAAGTAATGTCTAAAAAGTAACTTCCCTTGAGCCTACAGTATTAATAAAGGTTCTTATCCCACTTTTAGATGTAAGGGAGGGACCTATGACTATGATTATATCAATAAAGCCTAGCTCTCAAATGCATATAAGTTCTAATAATAATGTATTAGGGGATCAAAGAGGTTATGTAACACTCTTTGCTCAAACGCCCTTAACTTTGTTGTATGTTGCACCACTTGAATGTTTCTTTTTCAAAATTTCATCCAAAGGGGATACTTTATAGGAGGACTTAGTTGATGATTTTATTATTGGTTGGTGCCCTTTCCTTACCCTTCGTGATGGTAATTGACATTTCCTTTTGTTGAGGTGTTGTATTCGTTTTAGGTAATATTGGTCAATTAGAGTTTAGTTGATCAATTAATTGTTCAAACAAGATGACTAGGAACAAACCTCAATAAATCTAGTCAGGAACAATAAGTCAATAGGGCACGTTAGATTCAATTCAATGAGAAGATAAGTCAACAGTCGAGTTGATAAGACAATCGTCAAGATGAGAGAAGTTACCATGGTCAAAGTTGATGGGAAGTCAAGCAACTGATAAAAGGCAATACTCGACCACAAAAGTCGAATGGATCAAGTCAAACACACATACGCATAATCGATTGAGATTGATGGTTGACAAATAGTTGAAGGAAAATCAACTATAGCCGAAATCAATTGAAGAATAGTTAGGAATCCTGAGATTCCTGGGATCTTGGCTTATTATCTTCAATAACTTATACTAATTCGTGAAGTTATGAGTTAGGGTTTTCTATGTCTATGAATAGAGCATGATGTAAGGCTGATGATAATATGATGTATATTCATAATTTTTATATATCAAGTGATGTATGAGCTCATTGATATTAGGTGTGGACCATGATCAACCTTTATTGTAATATAGCTTTAATATTTATTGAAAGTATAAAAACAATGAAGCTCAAATGCTGGTTGGTTTTGTTGATTAATGGTTTCTATGGTAAAATATGTAAATATTTATGGTGTGTCATTGTTTATTCATGTTCTTTAAGTTCTCTCATGTGCATTTAAATATTCATGTTAATTGAGCTTCTATTCTAGTTTACATGTCTAGTCAACTTTGTATTTGGAGTTTGGTATATGAAGTGTAATTTAGGTGCCTTAAGCCCAATATTTGGTATTAGAGGTCATTTTGGATAAAATGGGACACACCTATTGTCCAAGGTCAAGGATATTAAACCTAGATCTATTCAAGAAATAAATTCTTGATAAGATCTAAGATAAGTTTATTTGAGTGGGATTCTAAGATAGAACTTTAATTAAAAGAAGGATGGCTAGCAATACAAGAATTAAGATTGAGAGGTTTAATTGCTATAATTTTGAGCTTTAGAATATTGAAATGGAGCATCCTAGACCAATAACAATGTATCATTATGCATCTAGGGGCACCTTTGGTTGGCATGTCAATGGAAGATTGAGATAAACTTGAAAGGAAAACAAGGGGCGCAATTCAATTTTGTCTTATACAATTTGATGTTGTTGAATATCTTGGCGAAGACATATTGATGGTTGGAAATTACTGTGCCAACAATAACTAGGAGTATCACCCAATAAAGGTCTCAATTAGACCCATACTTATTAGAATGGATGTTCATCGGTATGTGGTCCTAGTTTCCTCTACAAAGTTTTCTTTGGATGTGACAAAAGGTCAATCTAAGCTAAAAGATGTGAACTAACACTAATATATACTAACTATATTAAATATATATTAACATATTCTAACTAATATACAATACTATATATCACTAGATACTCAGGAATGGATTATGAATACTATGAGTTATAAAAGAAAGAATAATTACAAGATTCATGAAATAATTCACCAAAGCGAGTAAAAAATAAGCATAAATACAATTTCTTAATTCTTTCAAATAAATAGTTATTTGAAACAATGGATAAGAGACTTTGTATATAATTGTTTTTTACCAAGAAATTGTAAAAAACAAAAAAGGGATTTCATGATTTTCAAATAAAAACTCAAGCCAAACACTTGCAAAAATGCATTTTGTAAGATGGTAATTCACACCATCATTTCCCAATAAAATCTTGGCCTCCAACTTAAATTTTTTCACTAATAAAAGTATATTGTTACTGCACAATTTTTTCCATCTATCAAGTCTTCAATTCTTTTCTAAAGCTTAACAAAAGTGCATAGATTCTACTTCGAGATTTTCCAATTGCAAAGGTATTCAAAAGTATATTCAAACTAATAAAAGTAAACAAGTTTGATTCCTATATTGTTTCAAATTCCTCAAGTCTTTATTATTACAACAACCTCAATAATTTAGCAAAAAATTATTGAGAAAATCCTTTCATTATTTTCTCAATAATAATATTGCTATAAGCATTTTCATTTCTATTAAATGATTTTTTGTTGTGTTTGATAAAGAATGTTGAACATATCCCATCTTTATTGGTCCATGAACATGAGTAATATTCTTTTATTCTCTATCTGTGTTCATGCTCTTGGCCTTTAGGCTTATTTCCCTCGGCCTAAAAATCTACAAAAAATAAAATGAAATAAATAGAGTTAGTTCTTGCTATAGATTTACTTTAGAAATAAAAATCAATCAATCAACCATTGATGTATCATAATATATTCATTTCAATGATTTAATTTTTTATTATTAAAATTGAAATTGATTCAATTATTAGTTGGGGTCTAATTTATTTTGGATAGGTTACAAGAGAAAATAGTGGTTGTGTTGACAGGTTGTTAGTTATCTTAAGACTTTTATGGTCACATAATTTTACCGCATTGGATGGGTATGCTAACAAACATGGTTTACAATGTTTTAGCAACATGTTGAATGTTGTACCTTAATATGAACCATGTGGATGATGTAACACTTAGTCAAATTTTAGTTCTGTTAGAAGTAATAATGAGAGGGGGGGTGAATCAGTATTATCAAACTCTTCCCAATTTATACAAATATTTTCAGATTTGACAATTTAAACTTGCATATACCTTCCAAACTCATATTTTCATAAACGTAGAATAATGAGCAGGAACATAAAATAGACAGTCACACCAAGGAACACAAGATGTAAGGTGGAAACCCAATGTGGGTGAAAACCACCTGTTGCAATATGTCTCTATCTTCTTTCAATTAGAAACTTCTTCTTACAATGATTTTGTATTGGTGCAGTCTTTTAACCAGTACGCAGGCTGCAACCTGCAGAGAGCTACAACCCTCTCTCTCGTTTTCCAGCTTCTTCTGGAAGGGAGCTACAACCCCCTTATCTTTTGTACTAGCTGAGATACTAGTAGGCTACAACCTTCTCTTTTCTTCCAGGGACCATGTTTCATAAATTTTCAAACTAGATCCAAAATCTCAAATACATGTGCATCACCCAATCTCCTGTTAAACAAATAATTTCTCAGAATGCAGTAACCAGAAAATAACACCAGTAACTAGACACCAATTACCTAGATCTCTTCAGAAACAGGGAAAAGACAGCTAAAATATATTTCAAGAAAGGTCCGCAACTTCACTGAAGAAAATCTGCGGATATCCGCACTTCTGCCATGATGAGACTGTGCAACTCCGCACCTGTACTGTCTATTGTTCAGCGTACTTATGCACTTGCTCCGTTGATTCAACTGTGTACCTCCACACCAGCTTCTTCTCTGATTCTGCACACCTTTGCACCTGATCCGTCTACTAAGCTGCGTTCCTACGCACCTGCGCCTTCTGCTGCACCGCGTTCCTCCGCACTTGCGCTGTGGATCGCTTGCAGACCTCCGTATAGAGCTAAATTATCAGTCCTCCAATGTGCCACAGACTGTCAGATCCACAGATCTGATCATGCGCCGAAGAGATCACGACCTATCAATAGATCCGCCTTACAATTTACAGTCTTCTCTTTGATCTAGATCTAGCTTTTCAAACCGATCACCCAAAATTTCAGATCTTAAGATATTCAAGTTCAAGTGAGTAGCCAAATGATCTCCTTTCCTATTTATAGGCAAGCCCTTACTCAAACCATGGATCAAAACCATAGAAAGCCAATACAAGGGACCCAAAACCAGGGTTCAATATTTTAGATGCTATACCATGAACCAAAACCATAGGATCATCCACGTCGTACTAAATACCATGGATCAATCATAAAATTCCTACGTGTGCGCGCTTCTCTGCATTGAAGAGAGTGAATTTGAGGTCCGCACCTTTTGTTCGGAGCACCTGCGGGTATGTCCGCACTTCTTGTTCGGGGCACCTGCAGGTCCGCAGCTTTTGTTAAGCGCACCTGCGGGTATCTCATTTTCTATCATTTTGAGAGCCTGAACAGTGATTTGCCACTTGAGTGAGTTGCCATCAAGTACAACACCTATGCCATAGCGCCAAACCTGAATCATAATGCCAACAAGTTCTAATTCCTATTACCAATTCAACCTCGGAATATACGACCACTAATCCATGCAGGATGACATGTCAGTAGATTACTAGGAAGATGATTTAGCATATTTGATAGATAACATGGTAGGAGACTTGACAACTAATTTAGTATTTTAAAATAGATCTGGATAACCTAACATACAACCAACTAGATATTTGTTAAACACACACAAATGTAAACAACATATTAGATGAATCATGTAATGCTTATTAATCACAAGGATGTACATATAAATACATTTTCCTAATTGTTGGCTTCATATTCCAAGGGATCTCTTGGACTTCCAATAACTGTTGGAATTCTTACATGCCAACCCTTATGGATAAGGTGTCCAACATTTCCCCCATTAATTCGAAGGGGTGTATATGAGTCAAAGAAGAGAGTTGAAATACACAAATGAAAAAATGCATGGAAACCAATGGTTGTACACGTGATCTATGAAATGGTTGTTTCTAAGGAAGATCACAAACCCAAAGAGGTGGGTGAATTTGAGGTATCTACTAGTGGTGGTTTAAGGCTTACCGCCAAATATGGAACTAGAGCTCAAAGTAGTTCCTAGAACAATTATGAATCTAGCTAAAAGTTGAAGTTTCCTACCAATGAAAGTGCTCCCTAATAATGGTTTGAATATGACCACACATTGATTTTGGTTTGAAGATGACCACAAATCAATGCAGTAGAAATCAAAGTCTTCTATAGGTTGTGGTTTAAGGCATGCCACCAACCAAAAAAATGCTCATGCAACATGAATCTATCTTTGGCTATAGCTCTGAATCTAGCTATGGCTAACTATGGCTCTAAGCTCTAGTAGTTGGATCTGGTTTAGGCTTATGGATCAAGCTCACTTGATTTGGATTCAAATATGCTAACTGACCATCAATGCCCCCCCCCCCGTGTCAAATACAAGGTGAGAAGATGAAGAAATCCCAACTACAAGACATGTTAGTACTCAAGAATGGAATCTAAAGTATGGCCATAATATATTATTGGTTGTTGAAGCCGATTGCTAAGAAGTGATCCATCCAAGGTGAATCTTCATTCTTGCAGGAGTCTTATGTCTAGAGCATTTGTTTGAATGATGAGTATGTTTTCCATAATAATTACAGGGGTGAAGATCAAAACACTACTCTTGCACATGTCAAACCCAATCACAATCTTGGCATCTAGCACTCTGAGGTTGTGGAAGAGGAGTAGGAATGAATGAAGATGAACTGCCTTGAAGAAAGCAAACACTCTGAAACTTGATGTTATTGGAGTAGTTTAGAGTGTGAAAGGAAACCTCCTTGTCATATCCAAGACCAATTCTATTCTTGTTGTTGATAAGCTCTTCCCAAGGTTTAACGATGGGCTTTGGAAGTGAAACCTCAACCTCTGCATATTTATGCAAATATGCTCCTAAAATTGGCACTTCATGTGAATCAACCTCAATGTCACTTATTTGATCAATATCTAACTACCGATGGGAGTCAAATTCAAACTAGGAATTGTTCTAAACAAAAACCAGTTTAGAATGATGACTCCTATGATGTAAATCATCTTGCTATAGTTGTGACTCAAGCTAGAGAAACTCTAATATAAATTATTTAGTAACTCTAATACTCCATCAAGTTTGGCCACTTTTCAAGCTCAAAAATAAAAATCATCAAATTAAGGATGTCTATTTCAACTATAAATGCATCCGTAAACATACAAACGTACAGATAGATCCCAATGCTAGATTCTAAACCCCTCCTCCTACATCTACCCAAGTAACTGACCAACTGGGGTAAACATGTGACGAGAGGCTACTATGATGGGATTCGACCTCCAATGTGACCTTAAGGAAGTGAAATCAATAGAAACACACCATACAGACCTTCCACATCAATAACATGACTCCTAGGAACCATCCCAACCTCACAATTAACCATCCCCTAGGTCCCATTGATTTTTTAGATCAATTAACCCCCAGACACCCCCATGATATGGGCATGCATGCATCCAGAAGGCTCTAGATGCTCCCACAACATGGTATGCCAGTGTCCAAGGACTATTTTTCCTAGTGTTGTGCCAGTGTCCCCAAGATTTGAGCCACCTTTTCAGGCCCAGAGCCCAAGTCACCGCACAGAATTAAATGACACCTTCAGAACAACAAGGGAATGATGATACAGATGCAATTACTTGAACAAGGGCTTGACTGGACCCATACTAGCCATGACAAACATTTCGTCAAATATATCACAGATATGTAATCTACAAGTGTAAACAACAAATTTAAGCATAGGGGTCTCATACCTATCCAAGAATTGTTGAGAAGCATTGTTCCCTTATATCATTAGTTGCATTATCATCTATTAGGTCATAGTACATTATGTATCCATTTACAAATCAAATCATGAGGAAATACATACATCATCACTGTCATAATACATGCTTATAACCAACATAATAACAATAGAAATATCAAGGATACATAACCATAAAACCCACATATAAACCAATATATTTACACATAAGATATCAAGGAGAGAACCTCTTATTAATGAATGCAAAATCCAACCCGAGATGGGACTACTACATTCGACCTGACCATAGAATGGTTGATCCAATTCTCTCTTTAGCCATTCACCCCTATGCCATATTCCAAGCATATGTGGGACTCAAACCAAAAGAACAAACCAGGGCGTCTTGAGGCTAAACCACCTCACCCTCATCAATAGATTTCAGGCTTTACAGTAATCCATCCTTGATCACTAGGCCAACACAATAAAAATGTAATAACAAGATTTACCATGATCTCCACCAGATCATTAGGCCAAAATAAGCATGGATGCCACTAGATTTCTCCACCTATACCACAAAGAATTTTTTTGTCTCCTAGTCTTTCAGGATTTACCGCAATCCACACTGAATCACTAGGCCCTAAATTGAGACCCACTCTCCATGCTTTACCGCACATCCCATCCCGGGATTACTAGGCATGATGGAGAGAAACCACCTCTAGGATTTACTATATATCCTGCCATTCACCAGTCAAGGATTCCCAGGCCCACCGAGGAAAGACAAAATCTTTCTTTACCGCAACCCACAATTCAGTTCAAGGGTTACTAGGCATGGTGTTCTATTATTCAGAGATCCACCTCACTCAGCTTCGAATCCATCAAACAATCTAGCTCAAACGAAATGTTAGAACCTCATCGCACCATGGTTATCCAGAAATGGTAAGGCTAGGCAGAAAACATTGTCACGCCTGGAAAAACCCATTTCATGACAGCAAAGAACCACATGCAATATCATGCATGCCAAATCTAGTAAGGAAATCATGCATGAAAATTGATACCTACAAAGAATCATGTTGTAGTTGGTTGATCTTGCTCTTCCTTGCTAGATATTTGCTTTCCTTTGCATTCTTGCTCCAATGCTAAAATGCTCCAAGAAAACTCTATGTTTCCAAAAGTATGAGAGAGAGAATAATGAGAAAGATCCAAAACTAAACTAACCAAGCTTGCCAATTGATCCTCAAAAGCCTTTTTATCAATAAGGCCTTTATTTTCTTCATTTTCCATTATTTTCCTTCAGTTTCCTCCTCACACGCAACCTGTGACCTTTAAGCTTCCTTTTCTCCTAATTTCCATTATTTTCATAAATAAAATGCCAATAAACGCCTCATGCCTTTCCAAATCCTTTGTCATTGCCTTTACCAATTTCCTTAGCCATAATAAACCGAAGTGACACCCAATAGGATGTCTTTTCCCACCATTCAACTTGGAATACGTGTCCCATGACCGTGGTCTTATATATTTTTACATGTATTTTTAACTAGGGCTATTACAGAACCCTCCACCTTGGCACCGTCCTCGGTGTTCAATGACACCTATAACTAACAAGACTGCTGAAAACAAAACATATTGGCCATGGAGATTTATAACTAAACTATTGTAGTATTTACAATGACCACTACTGAGACATGACAATCATACATTTTACTAGAGATTTATAACAAAACTCATTATGGTATTTACAATAATAACCACATATGATCAAGCACATTTTCTTCGACTAGAAAATAACCATACTACCTATGGATCTTTATAAACCATCTCGATACATTATTTACAATAATAAACACATATACACATATGCACATTTTCTCATCCAATGAATAAAAGGATACGATGCCTACATCCGCAACAAGGGAATCCATAGGATCACACCTCCAACCTCAAAGTAATACCAGGATTCACCTCCTTCCAAGAAATTCCATAATCCACTGTAAGGTCAAATCTGCATCCAATATCCAGCGCTATAATCCTGCATCACTTGTCCTCTCAATGAACAATTACTGGTTCATTGTTCTAGGGCACACTCCCAATGTGCATTTGATTCCGTCTGACAATGCTAATGACCAAAATAAATATATCCCCAACCTTCCCTTCTCTGCTACATAATCCCTTGGGAAATCTGATCACCCCCTTCTGTGTAGTCACGCACTTTCCAAGTTCTGTTGGCACCCCCATCCCAGGCAGTCCATCCCTCGACAAGGTTTCCTCATATCAGAAGGTCTAAAAACCAAGGCATAGCCCTTCCTTAAAACCATCATACCGTCCATATCACTCTCATGGAAATAAATGGATACTATTGGGTACCAGTGTCCCACAATGGCCTTTCTCCTGAAGTGCTTCACCAACATAATGTTTCATTTTCCAATTCCTTTTGTTGTTGTTGCTAATTCTTGTAGTCGGTTTCAACCACCCAACTGGGCATTTCCCATGCTTCCTGTACCAAGAACATAATTTCCATTAGACTTAAAATAAATTGAAATAAATTCACATCATACCTCATCGATGGACTGTCATTAAGGTACACTTGCAATCTTGTTCACTTCCTGTCACAACAAGTCAAACTAACTGTTTGATCAAGTCATCATGAATAAACATATCACATTTGGTTAGATCAAACCAATTATTGTGTACATTTTGGATATGTCGTGTTGTGTACATATTGTACTGTGCGCATGATGGATATGTGGCATGGTATGCATATGGTGTTGTGTACATGTTGGATATGCAGTGTTGTGTACATATGATTCTATGTACATGTTGGATATGCAATGCTACTTACATTTGGTGCTATTTGCATGTTGTACATGTGGTGATATGTACATTTGGTGTTGTGTGCATGTGGTGTCATGTACACATCGTGCATGTGGTACTATGTACATGTCGTATTATGTACATGTTGTACATATGGTGCAGTGTACATGTGGCATTGTGTACACATTGTGTAGGTGGTGCTGTGTACATGTGATGTTGTGCACACGTCGTGCAGGTGGTGTTGTGTATAGGTGGTACTGTGTACATGTTGTACATGTGGTATTGTGTGCATGTGGTACTATGTATGTGCATTGTGTAGTCGTGGTATTGTGACATATGTATTCATGGTGTTGTACTTTGTGCATGTATTTGTGTTGTGTGTACACTAGGTGTAGGCGTACATATTTGTGTTGTGTTGTACATCGAATGTAGGAGTAGGTATTGTGTTGTGGTGTACACTAGATGTAGGGGTATGTATTGTGTTGTGTTGTACACTGGGTGTAGATGTATGTGTGGTATGTCAAGTATAAGTACATGTATTGTGTGGTGTCGCACGTTGTGTGTGGATGTATTTGTTGTGATGTACATTGTGTATATGTACGTGATTGAAGAAAATAAAAAATCACTAGGTGTTTGCTGAGTGTGGAAACTGATCCGGTGTGTGTACTGAAAGAAAAAAGGCAGAAGTAAGGATCAATGAGGGATAAGTATCCATATTTTATTTCAGTTTTATTATACATGTGATCTATGATTCTAACTTGTGATGGTTACCTGTGATTTACGATTATGGTTTATCATGATTTCATGTGATTCATGACTTTAATTTATGATGGTTGAGTTGATGGTAGTATTGAAAAATACAAGGTGAGGTTCATGGCTCAAGGATTCTCATAGAAAGAGGGAGAAGATTATGACGATATATTTGCACACGTGGCTCGATATACAACCATTCATTCGATAGTTTCCCCTGCTGCGAGTTAAGGATGGGCCCTTCATCAGATGGATGGAAAGACTACATTACTCCATGACATGTTACAAGAAGAAGTGTATGTTGAGAAACCATAGGGATTTGAAGTAGAGGATTGAAAGAGACATGTTTGTACATTGAAGAAGGAATTGTATGGTTTGAAGCAAGCCCCAAGAGCATGGTACACCCACATAGACAATTATTTTATGAAGTTGGGATTCACAAGAAGCAATGTCGATCCCAACCTCTACTTCAAGGTAGTCCAAGGTATGCCACTAATTTTGGTTTTATATGTTGGAAATCTATTCTTGATAGGTAGTGAGCCTCTAATGATTGAGTGTAAGAGGGAGATAGCCTTTGAATTTGACATGAAGGACCTTGGACTCATGCACTACTTTCTAGGACTTGAGTTGTGGCAAAGGCCCAAAGATATTTTCCTTTCAAAAGGAAAATATGTTGTGAAGCTATTGGAATGATTTGGAATAACAAAATGCAAGTCCCTACCCACACCAATGGAAATTAACTTCAAGAAGTTATGTTGAGAAGTTGCATGACCTGATTTGTTGAATTCATATGAGTGTATACAATTGATTAGTGCTCTGATGTTCCTTATGAACACCCATCCAAACATATGTTATGCAGTGAATAAATTGATTCCATTTAGGACCGAGCCTCTCCATGCACATTGTAGTGGCCAATCTAGGGTGCTAGATTAGACTAGATTTAATATCAACCAAGGTAGGTAAAATTAGAGGCACGTGTCTAAATTCTATAGACATAAAAGGATCCCTAACTAAGTGTCTACTGTGACAGGCTACAACACTCCTTTACAGGAGGTTAAAATATGTTTCCCCTCACCTTAACACTCAGATCACCTAATTTATCTAACTATCCTAAAGATACAGTGTATTGCTAGATTGAGTTTTCAACCCTCTTACAAGGATATTATACACAAAATCTCTTTCCAGCTAACACACTAAGCATTCATGAAAATCAAAAGCACACTAAAATTCTAAATGCATGAAAACAAAGTTCACAGAGATGCTTTGAAATCTAATGATCGATCAAATATTTTACAAGATATTGTTCAATGATCTAGCAATCAAATTCTCAAGCTATCACCATGAATATTATTTGCAAGAATTTCTAATCAAATCGATAAACTCACAGACAAGGAAATAACATTAAACACTATGCACACTATTCAAATTCGAAAATGCTATGGAAATGAAATTAACAGTATACCAATCTCCACGTAGGGCCCGTCCATGCTTCAATGGCACACTTAAGAAACTTCAAGTGATGAGAGTGTTAACGCATAAGCACTGTAGGAGTAAAATGATGACTGTAATTAAGTTATGAAAATTGAAATCACATACAAGAGTAATGTTCTGAAACAATACACAAAGATAATAATCGTCCTGGAAACAATACAATACGCAGTCTTTATCTGCTTGTCTCCTATCCTATCTCTAAATTGAATGTACATACATTATGCAGATGTATCTACTTTTACAAAAGAGTGATTTTTGTCCTTTCTGATCTAAATCGATTTCCAAAAGAAAAACAAAATCAGTTTGGGAAACTATGGATTTTTGCTGCCTTTGTGACCAAAAAGGCTGGGTTTGGCTAGCATTGACCATGTATCCAGGAGTGTTAATTTGTTGTTGAATCGATCTTTCACCATGCATGTACATTCCAGATCACGTTCCTATCCTTTGTTTTGATTTGCCTACCATGCCACGTGTCACATCATAAACCATTTACAGGAAGTCATGACATCGTGTAATTTTTGTTGAAAATTTATAATTTTTAACATTAAAATTCACAAATTAAATTTAATGTAAATTAACAACTATAATGCTATTGATTAATCAATTTTGGTGGATATGAGGGGTTTATGGGAGAAAAAGATAGACAAATGATGGGTTTCTAGAAGAAAAGGATGGCAATGAAATGGTACCAACATCTCCCCCAAGCTCAATGATTTAGCATGTCCTCATGCTAATCCTGATGTGCTCCCTTTATACTTTGTTCCTGCCTGTGCCTCTGCTGCTTGTAACAATGCATCTATATTATTTTGAGCTTGGGCATCCTTCTGAATGTGGAGCTCATGTTTCAAATTCTTGTATTTCTCTTTGAGAGCTTTCTTTTGAGTATACCATTTGGTTGCCCACTTGCAAATGTCGGTTTGTTCAGCCTTGAGTTCTTTCATTTGCTCCTTTAGCTTCTCAATTTTCTGCTGAGTCTTCTTACTCTGAGATCTCAACATTTCATTCTCCTTCTTGATGACCTTCTCTAGCATGTTGGCCTCCATCAGTTCTTCTTTTAGCTTTTCAATTTGTTTTTCTAACCTCCTTTGTTTCTTGTTTGCAGGTGGTGACTCTTTCCCTTGCCTGTTGTTACTCTCAACTTCGATTTCGGCTTCCGGTCCAGGCTGTGAATGAGCACTACTCTCAATGTCGATTCGTGCATGTGCATTTGACTCTGGTTGATCTTCTTGTGTTTCGGTCTTTTGTATTATCCTCGATCTTCTTGTATATGTAGTGAAAATTTTGTCTTGTTAAATTTTGTAGGCAGCTTCTTGCCTCATCTTTCTCATCCTTACACTACTATTGTATGGAGGGACATTGCTTGACTTGCGCACAGGGATTTCCTCATCAATGTCAAGCATAAATCCTGAGTGCTCTTGCTGTTCATGATCATCTTCTCCATCTTTGATTTGATTAGCAACCAGAAATTCCTTCCATGTTTTTCCGCTCTTCTGCACTTCAAATTCAATTAGAATTTTAATTAACCCAAAATGATACAAGCTTTTATCCTCATTACCCTTTTGCTTTTGAATAGTTTTTTACATCTTAGTCAAACTTTGTAAGAGGAAATAGGGTAGACTAATGGTGCATTGCCCTTTTAAATGCAATAGGAGTTTGATGTGATATAAATAGACTATGTTGTAATGACCCTCACACGTAACAAATTTCTGAATAATATGCACCATTTCATCCCATGGGTGCATCAGCCAGCTCCTAGGGACACCCTTTTTTCCAGTTAACAAAGGAAACCCTCGACCTAGACATGAATTGGGCCCATGATTTTTCCTTGAATTGTTTTGTTTTGAAATATTTTTCTCCTTCTGGGCTGATTCCCAAGGTTTGTGCTATGGTGTCCTCTGAAATCCTAAAAGAGAAGTTGCTTATCAATGCTTTCTCTCCATTAAATGTAAATGTAAACTGCTTAGTTACTTCTTCATTGTTCCCATTAAAATTCTCCAAGAAGGGTAACCATTGCTTTTCCCTTGAAATTGTAATACAGTCATCATGATACTGGGAACTATCAAATGTATTAGGCTATGCTCTATTGGTCATTTTGACAAAGAAACTTCTGTTCTAACCCTTTTCGTTTATGCTTAATAATTCAACAAGGGTCTCTTGATTTGTTACCTCTATTTTTCACTCCACTCAACCGACCTGGTAGCGCCCTCTGTTCTCGGGGTATCCTTCTTCAATGGCTTAGGCAGCGACCAAATGAATGTCCTTGGATTATGGCGGAGGTAGAAACTCGTGGTGAGCCCAATTACTATGTTCTCCCTTTGTAGCACCTGCTGTTCTCGCCCTTCTTTGAAATCACAATGTTTGAATTACTAGTATGGTAACACCCTTTTTACAAACTGAGAATGAAATGAAACTCAACAACTGACCTTACCCAATTTACTATAATGATAATGCAAAGCGCATTCATATTACAAAGACAGAGGAACTATACTGGGTTGTATAGGTACAATCATGAGAATGCCATAAGAATATATGGAGTGCTGGAGTGATGATAACGGATAGTTGTTTGCATGAGTCGACTTGGGTCAAGTGATCGTGTTATAACTTGGCTGATTAAAAAAAAAAAATGAATGAAATCATTTAAAACTTGGCTCTCCAATAATTCACCACCTGGCAATTGCTCGTTGGTACTTGGCCGATTAGGAAAATGTTGGACCAATGATAAGGTTTGTTGGCCGATTCAAGAATGAGGAGTTAATAACAAGGCTTGAAGGGTGGTGTAGGAGAAGATTTAAAAATCGTAGGAGGAGTATGGTGATAGGGTAGAGTGTGTTAGGAAATGATAGTAGTTAGGAATGTGATAAGGGTGATGGGTATAGGGGTGTTTTTGAAGTTGATCATAAGCAATCATAGTCATCATATTTAACACTAAAATAATCCAATAATTTTAAATGTTAAAAATAAAAATTACAACAATACATTACACTGTGTTGGTTGATCAAGAGTTGAGTTGGCATGCGTAGGTAGGACTGATATTTATTATCTAGATATGACTAATCTTCACTGTCCATAATAGGTCCCTTCTGAGATGAATTTGGATACAACAGGTCCCTCTAAGATCTGGAGAATGTTTGTGTAGCTTCTTTGAAATCTGAAAAAGAACTATGTGTGTGCAACTTCCTTGATCTTTGGTATTGATGGAGCCTTGATGATAAGCAACCTTTGAAACTCTGTTGAAACTTTGTTGAAGCTTTGCTGAAGTAGCTTGAGATAGCATTCTTTGACATGTCCCTTTGATGTTTGTTGAACAGGTCCCTCTAATGTTGGTGTTGGTTACATAGTCTTCTGAACAGGTCCCACTACATATTGCTTGAACAGGTCCCTCTAATTAGAACAAAGATAAAAACAACTTCTTTATTGAAATACTGAAGTGCTGAAACAAACTCTTGGAGAATTTACAATGAGGAGATGAGATAAGGAAAACAAAAATGTTGATGCTTCTCCCCCACTAAAGCTTTGACTTGTCCTCAAGTCATTATTGAATCGATGAATCAAATAGTAAACAAATAGAACAAGGAATTCTTACTGCCAAAGAATTGGTTTTCAAGTAAGAATTCTAGGTTAGAGTGTGCCAGAGTCTAGTTTTCACATCTAAACCATTATTTTATATATATATCTATATATATATATATATATATATATAAATTATAATATATATATATATATATATATAATATATAATCTTGGATACTACTGAGAAGGGGGGGGGGGTGAATCAGAGTATTATCAACATATTCCTTTCAATATGTCTTCTTGTGATTTACTTAATTTAATCTTGTTGTCAAGTAATATAATAATGACCATGAACAGGAGAAAACAGGGAATTAGTCCACACCCAAAGAGAACACCAGATATAAGGTGGAAACCAATGTGGGTAAACCACCTGCTTGCAATATGTCTCTAAATCTTCTTTTCAATTTAGATAACTCTTTTACAATGATTTTGTCTGGTTGCAGTCCTTACAGTATGCAGGCTGCAACCTGCAGAGAGCTCAACTCTCTCTTTTGTTCCGTCTTCCTTTAGAGGAGCTACAACCTCCTTAGCTTCTTTATTCGTTAGGCCACGTTTCATGAATTTTCCAAAATAGATCCAAAGAAGATCAAATATCTCACAGTTACATGCAAATCACCCCCCAATCCCTTATACCAATAAACCAATGAAATCACCCCACTCTCAGAATACGTTAATAGAAAAGAATACAGTAACATCTAAACCCAGAATTATGCAACAATAGATAAAAGACAGTCAACAAATGTTTCAAGATGAGTCTGGAACTTCACCAATAGGGGCCTGCGTATATTCACAGCTCTTCTGAGACTAAACTGCGTAGATCCGCACTAGTCGTTCTTCTGCCCTACGTACTTCTTCTCAGATCCGCACCTCTACTATCTGACTTACAGTGTAAATCCGCGCTGTGCCTTCTTCTGTCCTACGTACCTCGCACTGTACGTTTTCTAGTTTGTGTGCCTCCCGCAATGCGCATTATACTGCGCTGCATACCACGCACTGCGCCTTTCTCTGCACTGCGTACCCCCGCACTGCGCCTTTTGCTGTGTTGCGTACCCCCGCACTGTACCTTCGGATCGCCTACAGACTTCAGATTAGGGCCAAATTACCAGTCCTCTAATGTGTCACAATCATTTAGATCCACGGATCTGCTCATGTGCCCAAGAGATCATGACTTATCAATAGATTCGCCTTAATTTTTCTCCTTGATTTAGATCTAGCTTTTAAAATCAATCACCCAAAATTTTAGATCTTAAGATATTCAAATTTCACTAGTGTCTGGTCAAGAGATCTCCTTTCCTTTTTATAGGCAAGCCTTTCACAATACCACAATCCAAAACCATAGTAACACAATACCATGAGCCCAATACCTTGGATCAATATTTGTAGATGCAAAACCATGGACCAAAACCATAGGTTGAGCTAAATACCATGAACCATTCATAAATATTCCCACGTGCACACGCTTTTCTGCATTGGAGAGAGTGAAACTGGGGTCTGCACCTACTGAACGGAGAACCTGCGTGCATGTCCGCATTCCTTGGTTGGCGTACCTGCAGGTCCGTAGCTTCTTCTAGGATTACCTGCGGGTATCTTAATTTCCATGATTTTGAGTGCCTGAACTGAGATCTGCCACATGAGTGAGTTGCCATCAATTACAACACCTGTACCATAGAGCCAAACCATAATCATAATGCCAACAATCCCCCCCTTTGGACTTGATGCCAACCTCAAGATCCTCAATGTCATTCTCCCCCTTTGACATCAAGGGAAAAGGGTTATGCTCCCCCTGAGAACATGCTTAAGTCTTTTCTCTGTTGATAATGCTCCCCCTGACCAGATCCATAATCCACCATACATATTGCAGCCATGTTCAGATCAGCATCCATGTTTTCCTTCTGTGCTACCATAATGCCAACAATGCATTATATGTGCTCCCCCTGAACCTGTGCCATCGATCTACAACCAATCCATAAACCAAAAAATGTACGTGTATACCACATATAAACTTCGTGTACAACCAACAGATGAGATTCAACAACAAGATGATGCATCAACTACCCCCAGTTTTTGCTTGAGGTATTCAAAGGTCTCCCTGGGCAATGGTTTGGTGTGAATATCAGCAACTTGTTCCTTAGAAGGAACATACTCCAACTTGACCTTTTGTTCAAGCACTTGTTCCCTAAGAAAGTGATACTTGATCGATATGTGCTTGG
>APFE030132020.1:117526-138145 GCA_000404065.3 Pinus taeda | reverse complement strand
TGCAATCTCAACATGATATAAGCACAAAAAAACGGACATCACCATGGCTCACAAGTGAACATGTTGTAGACTTTTAATAATTATATATATTAGAAATTTGTGGGGTGGGGGGGGGGCAGAGACATATTTGACCAAGTCTCCTACACGTACAAATATAAAATATGAATGTTAGTGGAAGGATATATTTTTTTTTAAAGTCAACTATACAATTCAAAATAAAAAGGGTAAACCACAAATATGATACATATTTGGACAAGCTCCATTTGACCAAGCTTCATAGTTTCTCCTTCTAGGAACAAATTGTCCATAATCAATAATTTTTGCATATATTTGGGAGTTACTGCTCAACTACTGATTAGGACATATACTTGGATTGGGTGGGTAAAAATACTTTGCATACCACAATTTTTTTTTTTGTTTTGACACTATCTAGTAGATCAAGCAGCATATCTACAGGCAAAGGAGGCTGAAAATGAGGAATGATGGTGTCTTTATGCGTGATTGAGATTGATTCCTTCAAATTTCCACGGTCATGCAACTTTATCTAATTGACATTCACCAAATCATCAATAGAAAGATGAGGTGGAATATCCATTTTGAAGGCATTTGGAGTAGCCTACCACATTGTGGTATATTGCTCGTACTGGATTGGCTTGAGGTTGTGATTTGGCTAGTTTGTTAACTTATTTTGGCTTGAGGTATTTGATGTGCATCATATAATGCCTTGTACTTGGCTTATGTTTACTGAAGTATTTCATAGAATTTGTTGTAAATATTGGTCAGGTTTTGGACAAAGGAATAAACCTTATCTTGCTTCTTATGTTGGTGGGATTTGGGTGTTACAAGGAGAATAAATCGAAGCTTATAAGAGGAAGGAGGTTGGAAGCCATAAAAAACATTAAATTGAGATTACTCAATGGACATAAGAGTTGGTCTGTTGTAGTTGTGATACAAAGTGTGCATTCAATTATTCCATTGCTTGATCTATTAGTGATAAATGCAAAGAGCATGGCCAAAGATCCCTTGATAATTCTTGTAGGAGCTATCCCTCGTCCACCTAGTCTAGATGTCAGAATCTTTCTGTAGATTGGAAAGTTGCCAAAGCACCATGTAATCCATTGTCTGAAAATTTAGAACCATGCTTCCTATGATTATGGAACTGTGATGGTTCCATACATGGTCTAACACACGCTCCAACAGTCTGGCACATGGTTCTGACACACTTCCCGTTGTGGTGGTGAAAGGAGGAGAGAATAGTAGATAAATTCACTACTTTACATATCACGAATGGTAGATTAGTTTTTTGAATTTGGACTTTTTATTTTGTAATTATTACTATTTGGCCATGTTGATAGTTTCTAAATAAGTTATGTCAGTGATTTAAAATAAGTAAAAGAAATCTTTGCATTCCTACATTTTGTGAAGATTTATCACTGACATGGTTGGTTGAAAAATAAATTTTCCCTAATGATTTACCTATTTTTTCATTGAGATCAAGATATTGTTGTTTGAAGGACCCACAAAGCTTGCTACCTAATTTTCTTTCGAGTTAGCCAGTATTTCCCATTTGAAATAATTTTCATTAATAGATTATGCTGACAATTAGGTGATGCTTGTGGTAGAAATATATACATTGTCCCAGTGGGATTTAGTTGATACTATATCAATTTTATCCTACCATAATCCATTATGGTATATTTAGAGTTAGGGTATATCATTCCATGCACATGTTGTTTCCCAAGAGGTGATTCCAACAAAGTCCACATTCACCTTGTGACTATTTGGTAATACCTGTGACCATATTGCTCAACCTTGCCAAGCTCCTTGCACCAAGATGTTGGCATCATGAAAATTAATTAAATTAACTGTTGAATCACAACAATATCATCAATTCATGGGATTTGCAAGGTTAATTGAATTCACATCCGGCCTCGGTATTTGACTGGGCGTTCTAGTGACTAGTTCATTATTTGCTGAGACTTAACTTTCCCTCAAATCATTGGTGTAATTGTGTGGAAATTTCAAACCATTTTCATTGGTTACAATCATCCACATTAGGATTTAACTCATTTCTTTTTTTTTTGGTGCAATACCCTCACAATTCCAATGTTCCATTCATTTGTAGTATGTTGGTTATGGTATCTTCATCTAGGTAATTTCTGTAAACTATATTACAACACTAAAATCATTTGGATGGTTTGGTAACTAGTGCAGGCATCGTTTTAGTGATCTCCTCTTTATAAACTTTCTTAAATATTAAATGCAAAACTCATACACATTTTTGTGGGATTTACTATTGTAGGAAAATCTTGTGCTCTGTTTCCCAAGCTAGTAATCAGTGCACCATTGTGTACTTTTTGCATCAAATACTAAGGCATGTGCATGGGCACTCATGAAAAACCATCCATATTTGAATCTATGGAGCTAAATCCATAAATTATCATGGTTATCTGTGTTGTCACAATAGATTTTGGGAGTTGCAAATTTGTAAACAGAGGCCTATTTATCTAGTTCACATTGTAAGCACTCAAATATTGAACCCAAATTGGAAGGTAGATTTCTCATGCAATTGTTGTATGGAATTAGAGTTCATTTACATTGGTGGTTAGCATTGCTCTTGGCTTTCCAAAGAAAGAAAAAAAATCCTTGAAAAAAATAGCAAACCATTTCTTTACAATAGGTAGGTTTGGTAGTTTCCAAATATGAGATGGCGAAACATCTCTCTAGTAAATTTATTCTATGTAAAATCCTAGAATTGCTATAAGGAAATGCTACACATGAGGATCATTTAAGAAATTTGTTTTAGACAAAATTCATTTTTTTAAACCTTTCTGCAAAAAATACACCCTGATATTATTTAATATTAAATTATATGCTTTAAACAATAATGAAAATATTTCCTTCCTTAGAATCGACACACCCAAGGTGTCAATCAAGCATACAGGAATTGTATTCTTTGCATCATGCACTTGATGAGGCCAAAAGCCTTCTTCAACACAATGTAGATTGCAACAAGCTATACTTGGTAATATATATTTCCCCTACCATTCTTAAAAGTGAAAAAAGAGGAAACATAATTCAAACATACAAAAAATATGCACCTATTGAACTAAGAATGTGGTATAGAGAAGGATGGTATCGTAGTAAATTTTTTTAGTTCCGTGTAGCATATATAAAGAAGAAAATAGTTTACGATAAATAATTTGTAGATTGATGGTTATTTGTTTGTCTTAAAAAAAGTGGACATCCATATGTAATTATGTTTAAGACTGGTTGCATTTTCTTTTCTTTGTCTAACCATTTAAATTTTAAGCTTGCAGTGATTTGATTATTTTCCATTTCGACCTAATGAATGTTTACACTTTCTTAACATTAAAAAGAATCATAAAAACTTAAGATATGATGTTTAGATTTATGATTCTTTGGAATAAGTTTTAGTTCAGTGTTTACTTTTCTTACAAAACTTTGTTAGTTCTTTTTTAATTGGGAAATTGTGTTCAAACCTTATGATGTTTCTTAGTTGTGTGATTGGGAGAAATAATCTACACTAGAAGTAGATCATTTCCACATTTAAATTGATACAATAATAGGTGCTTTTCCATATGAGTTGTCTTATACTTGGTGTTTCTGCTTTTTTTAGGCCATTACACAGGACTTAGTTTTGATAAGATTTGAGAAGGCCAAGCATGCTTTGGATCATAGTTTGAATCATGTTGAGTCCATAGTGCCACAAATATCAGGGCAACAAGTGGGTAGCTAACATGCCACATTTTTTTTTTGTTTTTTCAACTTTATACATGACCACAAGAAATTTTTCATTGTGCTACTGAGTATTCAAGAGAATGGACAATTCATATAATTTTTCATCTTTTATGTCTGTGTATGAGGAAGTGAGCATCTATTATATTTAAGTAAAAGATCTATGTTTCAACTGTGTCTGACTTAAGTTTATCCAACATAATTGAACCAAGTGGACCTAATTTTAGTTTGAGTGGTTGGCTATAGCATGACTAGATGTGAGGCCTTAAGGCATGACCCTGTATTTGAAATGGCTGATATCGCTGTGTTCCACTTGCAATCATTTGTACAATTATTCTATTGTAGTAGACCCAGTTTGAGTTTTTGAGCCTAGTTTAAACCTTGTCAAAGGCCTGGCCAACAATCTAGTTGTGAAAACTATTTTGTGACCAACAACATATCTATTTATGACAACATGAAATCAAATTTAGTTATCAAGGGAGCCTATTCATGCTACATTATTGCTCAAAGGATTTTATTCCTTTTCCTACCTTACTGTCTTATACGCAAAATGAGGGTGCTACTTGAAATTAGTGATCCATTGCAAACACCTTAAAAATTCGTCAATACAATGTTTTCTTCCCTTATGCTTAGTTATCATGCAAAATAATGAAGCACTGAAAGTCCAACATTCATACATTGGGTTTTCTATCACTCGTGTGCTGAATACGAATTTGGGTACCTACAAATCAGGAGTACCTTCAAATTTCAAATACATGTAGGAGATGACATAAGCTAGTGAGAGGATTTTTCCATCCATGATTGGACAGGAATGTAATAATTATTTCCCATTAACCATGAAAATTGTCCTTTTATACCACCTGGCAGCACATAATCTTGTTATGTTTTCTCCCTCATGAAATATTGGCTCTACGAGATAGTACAACATTTCATTTTGGTAGGTATGTATCAGGGAATGTGAGTGATAGGAACATATTAACCAAATGGTGTTGAAAAATGGCTACAAGAAATTGCTAAAAATAAAAGTGCTAAAAATGGCATTGCTAAAAATAGCAGTTTGGGTATCAGTGCTAGATTGGGCAACAAGGAATAAAAAATGGAAGTGCTAAAAATAGAAGTTCTATTTTTAGCAGTTCAGTTTGGATTCCTATTTTAGTCAGTCCCTGGACTAGAAATAGGAAGTAAAATTCGAATTTGATATTAACAACAGTTTGTAAATTAATTAACTAATTCAATTTGAGTTAATTAATTAAGGAATTATGAACTTGAATTCTATGTGAGGACATGCAACAGTTTCTCCTTTGATTGAGGGATTTATCCATCAGTTAAAGAGATAAGAGTGAGTTGTAATTAGTTGCCTCAGTTAACTGAGTCAGGTCCAGTTAGATTAATTTACCAATTTGTTAAATTAATGAGATTCAGTTTGTTAATGCTTGCATGAATGTAACAACTGGTATTTTCATATAACTGAATATTATAGCTTAGATAACTCATGCATGTCAGTTCAGATAGAGACCCAATTGAGATCAAATGGATGGACAATGTACTATCAGTTGCTAGGATATTCCTTGTGAATATTCGTTGCATGCAGAAGGAATATTATTCCTTTATGCATTGCATAGTTGGACTTGAGGTTACAGCAGGTATGATTTGGCCAACTCACACATGTTATGACATTGGACCCCAATCAAAACTACACAAGGAAATAGGAGCTTGGAGGACTTGTGGAGATTGCATATACAGGCCCATATACTCCATGAGCTACATCATCAGAGTACAAAGAGAGTAGGATAGCTTTTGAGCTGATTCTTTTTGTATGTTGTTGACGATTTCCACTTGATTGATAATACAAAGATGGGGTTTTAGGCTGGTGCTTTCCCTAGGTTATATCTTCTATGTTATTGTTGATTATTTCTCATTCTCAGTTATATCTATTCATGCCTGATGTTGCTCATGTTTGATTAAGCTTCCACAAAGATTAAGGTAGATGTAGATCTAGTATTATGCTTTAGTACATTGCATATATCAGTTTGATCTACAGGTGAAATTACATGATATCAGTGAGCTAGCTGATTTGTAGAGAAAATTCTACATGGTATCAGAGTATAGGTGGTCAAGGAAGAACAATATACAAGAAGGGAGAATTTGAAGTTTGTTGTTTCTGAATATTGAATTGAGTTCTTATCACATCTATTTCACCGATGGCATTCTATGGTTTGAGACTTGAATATGCCCTTGATGGTAGTTTGAATTATATAGCCTGGAAGGATCGCATGGAGGCAATATTAGAAGATAATAGTCTTAAGGACTCCATTGATCAAGAAGTCCAAAAACCAACTAATGCTACTCAACTGGTGGAATGGAAAAAGTGTGTGGCTAGATCTAGGAGAATCATCCTGGAGGGAGTTCGAGATCACATTCTCTCAAGCCTCCATGGGAAGGAGACTCCATTTTCGATGTGGAAAACATTGAAAGACCTTTATCAGAATAACAGTGATCAAAGGAAGCTGGAACTGAAGGACAAACTTTGTAAGATTAAGTGTGAAAGTGGTGACACGATCTCTATGTTTCTAAACAAGCTCACCTCATTCAGGGATGAGCTTGGAAGTGTAGGGATTGTGACAGCTAATGATGACATGGTGAGTCTTGCACTCCTCGATCTTCCTAAGAGCTGGCATAGCTACCAGGACTCGGTTAATGGAAGAGAGAAACTACCAGATTGGGAATGACTTTGGTCAAATTTGATGCAGGAGGAGATAAGAAGAAGCACTAGGGACAGTTCTTCATCTATGGAGGATGAAGAAAATCGTGCCTTAGCAAGTAAGGTGAAGAAGGGGAAGGAGAAGGTTTCTCTTTCCAAATCCAGTTCTTCCCATGGTGGGAAGAAGGTTGACAAATCAAAAGTACGATGCTTTCATTGTCATGAGGTGGGTCATTTTGCTACAAGTTGTCCACAGAGGAAATCCATGAAGGGATCTGGGGAAGGATCTGAAGGTGAGGCACTTGCTTCACAGTTCGAGTTGGATTTCACACTCTTCGCATGCATGGTTTCATCCATGATGGGAAGTGGTTGGTTTCTTGACAGTGGAGTTTCTTTCCACATGACCGACAACAAGAGTTTGTTCAGTACTTTGGAGGAGAAAGATCTCCAGATACTCAGAGCGATGGGTAATGATGAAAAGTATAGTGTCTTAGGTGTAGGCACAATTATTTTTCAAAGGGAGCATGGAGCTCGCCTTTCCTTGACTGATGTCAAGTATGTACCAGGACTGAAGAGAAACATGGTGTCGATCACGTTGCTAGAAGACAAAAGCTGTGATGTGGTCTTCAGTAAGGGAAAGGTTTTCCTTAGACACGTCATCACTAGACAGGTGAAGCAGATTGGTTCACTAGTCAAGAACCTGTATGCTCTTGAGGTTCAAGATGCATGCAAAGCCTTGAGCTGAAAGGTAATTGATGGAGACTTGGTGGTTGAGAGGGAGAGTATATTACCTCTCAACATGCAATGTCAGAAGAAGTCTCAGACGATTGTGGAGGATCCATGATTAGTGAAGCAACTTCAGGAGGTTGTGGAGCAACCACAACAAGGGAATCTGAGAGGAGATCGAGTAGAGACATCTACTCATGTAGAGACCTCCAGTAGGGGGAAACTTTGAGCCAAGTGGGAAGAGGGATCACATGCGGCCATACCTCCAGGTAGGATGTGGGGCAATGTGGAGTGATCATCCCAAGGAGGAGGGGCAGGATACTTGAGGTACCCAACCTCTTTGAGTCGACTTTACTATAGGAGCCCCGATGAGGAGTAGCAGAATTGAATAACTGGGTAGAGACAGATGCAAATGGAGCAGCAGAGAGAGCTATAGTGTAGGGAATCCTAGGACAACGTAGAGTTAACAGGCTACAACAATGTGAGAGGCGCAAGTGTGTTGCATAGTGTAGGATGGCATAGAGAGTTGTGCAATGGTACGAGATGCATGGAGATGTTGTAGTAGCACAAAGGTCAAAGAGGGAGCACTTGTCAGTAGCAGGTAGAGCTTCAGCATCAGAGTATGTTTCTAGCCCAACAGAGAGGTCAGTTGGGAGTTTTTTTTTTTTGAGAGTTGTTGGAGCAACCACACTTGGTAGAAGTGTTGCATGCAGAACATTCCAAAGGTACAGGAACAGGTTCGAGAGGAAGCCTTTCTTGTTGAGAGGGAGTGTTGAAAAATGGCAACAAGAAATTGCTAAAAATAAAAGTGCTAAAAACAACACTACTAAAAATAGCAATTTGGGTATCAGTGCTGGATTGGGCAACAGGGAATGAAAAATGGAATTGCTAAAAATAAAAGTTCTATTTTTAGCAGTTCAGTGTGGATTCCTATTTTAGTTAGTCCTTGGACTAGAAATAGGAAGTAAAATTCGAATTTGATATTAACAGTAGTTTGTAAATTAATTAATTAATTTAGTTTGATTTAATTAGTTAAGGAATTATGAAATTGAAGTCTATGTGAGGACATGCAACAGTTTCTCCTTTGATTGAGGGATTTATCCATCAGTTAAAGAGATAAGAGTGAGTTGTAATTATGAGTTGTAATTAGTTGGCTTAGTTAACCGAGTCAAGTCCAATTAGATTAATTTAACAAGTTGTTAAATTAATGAGATTCAGTTTGTTAATGCTTGCATGCATGTAACAACTGGTATTTTCAGATAACTAAATATTATAGCTTATATATCTCATGCATGTTAGTTTAGACAGAGACTGAGTTGAGATCAAATAGAGGGACAACATACTATCAGTTGCTAGGATATTGCTTGTGAATATTCCTTGTATGCAGAAGGAATATTATTCCTTTATGGATTGCGTAGTTGGACCTGAGGTTACAACATGTATGATTTGGCCAATTCATACATGTTATGACATTGGACCCCAATCAAAACTGTGCAAGGAAATAGGATCTTGGATGACTTGTGGAGCCTATATATACGGGACCATATAGTCCATGAGCTACATCATCAGAGTACAGAGAGAGCAGGATAGCTTTTGAGCTTATTCTTTTTGTATGTTGTTTAGGATTTCCACTTGATTGATAATACTAAGATGGGGTTTTAGGCTGGTGCTTTCCCCAAGTTATATCTTTTGTGTTATGGTTGATTACTTCTCATTCTCAGTTATATCTGTTCATGCTTATTGTTGCCCATGTTTGATTAAGATTCCGAAAAGTTTATGGTAGATGTAGATCTAGTATTTTTCTTTAGTACATTGCATATATCAATTTGATCTGTAGGTGAAATTTATACATGATATCAGTGGGCTAGATGATTTGTAGAGAAAATTCTAAAAATGGGGATTAGATCCTACTCTCTTGGGCGCCTAATTTGTTTTGAAAATTTGCATCCATGCCTCTACCAATCCATGTTGTTTCGTTAGCTATTTCATTAATTATATAACATCTAATGGAAAATTTCCAACCTAATGGTTGTTGAGACTGTGTATTCACTATTTTTATAGAGCTAGAAGCTTCTTGAGAAAAACTTCATGAATAACTTCTTTTCCAAGTAACACCTACATACCAATGCTATTGCTTCTCATAGTTAGTTCTATTCTTGTCTCCAAGAATTTAGAACCAATTTCCTTCACGTTGAAGACACTAATACAATCTAATTCTATTTTAATCACACATATTTCACTAGCCAAGATAATTAAAATGACATCCAATATGTAAATAGTGGATATTTCAAACCTCCAAAATGTCATTTCACTAGGATACTGACATTGTTCAATATTGTATGAAAATTAAATTTGTTGAATGCCAAAAAATTCCAACACCTGCCTCTTGCAATCATCAATCCAAAAATTGAATATGGAATCAAAATTTATGATCCTTTCCATACACAAATTCTTATGATTAAGGTTGTGAAAAGTCTTAATGATTAATGAATTTTCAAATGTTTATCCCATTATTTATACTAGGCACTAGAATTTGGTCCATGGAGGATCTGATCATATCTCTTTACCTTTGTACTAAGGACACCTAGTGATCTAAAACCCTCTAGAGGGAAATTATTTATTTTATATGCAACTAGAAATAAACTAATAATGGTGGCTTATTGTAATTACATTGAGACATGTGATAGTATTGACTCATTATAAATCTTCCTCGGTGATTACTCGTATAGGTTCTATTGGTATGGTCAAAGCTCCCAAGTAAGTAATCTATACCCTCTTCAAAGACTGCAAAGATATTACAAGACTCTGTTATCACTTGTTTGTTCAACAAACATTTTGTATGTAGTATTTAGGATTTCTTTTTCTATATATGTACTTACTAATTTAACTACTTTTCTATTTTTGTTCTTAGAATTTTGGTTAAAATGTAGCAGTTTTCAGTTAGTTTTCCTAGATTGTAATTCTTGTAAAATGGATCTTAATTTCATTGAAGGTATGACCTGAGACAATAGATGTTAGATTATGTTATGTAGCTCTCATCTAACTTCGTAGACATCATATTCCTACATATGGCAATAACTAGCATACATTTTGGCAACACAACATTCTTATGCAATGCCTAAGACATTATTTCTTTGTTTTGGAGTTGCTTTTTTTAGAGAAACAAAGGTTTATATTTGCAAATATGAAACTATAATAATATCAACACTTGATAAATGGAGCATATGTTGTCACTTTATTGGAGATATGATAGCAAATTCATTGTAGATATATCACTATACAGATGAACACTTCTACACTAGGGATTATAACACATCAACACCAAGGATTATAACTCATGTGTTCTTATAGAAATGTATGTTAGGAAGATATTGATGATATTGTCACTATTTTTAGGTGTGCCTAAATTCCTCTCTACATGATAATAGGAAACCAGGAAACCTCTTTTGTAGCATACATTTTATATTCAGGGCCATAATGGGGGAGCATTCCTAGCTGCTGAAACATATTCGAAGATGGCATCGACTATAAAAGGGAAAAATATTTGTTTTCTTTATGATATTTATATGTAACATGTAGATAATGAGAGGCAGAAAAACCACTTGTGTTGCATATTCATGCATTTGAGCAGGGTCATATACGAAAGTTAGATGTATTCAACCTTAGCATAGTTTAATTGTAAGGTTTCTTAAAGCCTAGAATTGAGATGTAAATAGTTTCATTTGGGCTTTATTTTAGCACTAAGTGTGAACCGTTGAGGCCATTTATATTCAATAAAAATACACAAGTTTCTTTTTGGTATTTAAGAATAAAAATAGAAAACTTGAGTTTAAATATATGATTGATGTAGAATCATGGTTTGAAGAAAAAGTGAGAGGGTTTTCGTAGATTAATAGGTTGAAGTGGGGTGTGCTAGATTTCAAATATTACCTTCCCTCGACTCTCTATTTTAGGTACACACCCCTTTCATTTTTGTTGTCTTTCAAGTGTTTCTATTCAACTGGATTTGTTGTACATTTGAGGGTTTTGGACATAACAGTCTTGGAAGGGTTTAAAGGAGTTGAAATGAAGGTAGCAATAGTTGAGGATGGATGAACCGCAACTCCATAGGGCAACAAAGTGTGGTATCTATGTATATTTCTGGTTCTGTGAGATCTAGGTCGAAATAATGAAGATTAGTGTTTGGGAAGTATGGAGTACAACAAATATAAAGCGTGTAGGGCCAAAGAGATCAAAAAGAAGAAATTGGTGGCATAAGAATTGAGCGGGGATAAGAAATTCACTATGAAGGTCCAACAACATTATCCTATGCTGGATGGCCTTCCTAGATGATGGTCATTCTCAATGTCCAAAGGGAAACATAGAAGAAAACCAACACGCATACCAATTGTTAGAGGATTTTGCAGGTTGACTGGGTTGTCGATGAGGAGCTTATCAAGATGAAGTACTGCAAGTTGGCCCTGATCGTCCATCTAGATAAGAACATGTATTTAGGTGTGGAGGGTGTTTTCAAGCTCATAGGTGAAGTGTGGGGCATTCACTTTGACAAGGATAAGGGATCTTCTTATGATAATATGATAAAAATGCCATTATTTCAACTACATCAGAAGATTCAAAAAACCCCAAATGCAACATCAAATGCTAATGATGGTCATTACAGACATCCTCCTCCCACTCAGCCCAACACGGGTACTACTAGTTTCTATCATGTCATGACCTTCTGGACATCCTATCCATTTTGTAAAATGTAGTACAAGTACACAATACTTTATGTCAATCAACACCTTCTATGCCCAACTTGTCAAAAACACTTCATGGCCTTTGAAATCAAACCATTTTCTAGGACTGCGACGAATGTTATCATACAAAATCCCATAAGAGTAGCTGCTAATTTTTCCCATATGTTGTTTGGAGGATCTTTTCCAAGTATGTCTAAAGGTGAGCTCTATCCCAATGTTAATTATTTTTCTTAGAATTCCTTTGCCAAGGGTTCCAACTTGGCTTCTAATGTCACGAGCGATGTGAACAGTAAAGTTGAGCCTGTTAAGAAGAAATAAGTTACTCCCAAGGAAAATCAAAATCAACCAAAAGGTTGAGGAATCTCATAGTTTGGATGTTCATGGCAATGTTGGAAAATCCATCACTAAGAAGAAGAGGTGAAGAAAAGCAAAGGATAGTGATTTTAATGGTGAAAACAAAGTAGAGGACAATAAAGATAATTTTGAAGTTGTAAAAGCTATGGGTACTAATTATTAATGGATCTTTTTCTCTAAGAAAAGAGGCAGAAATGGCTAAATTTATTAGAAAAAGGTATACAAACCTAGAAATCTGGCTTTGCCATCTACTTGGATGAATATCTATATATGTACACCATTTGAATATCAGGATTAATATTATTGTTATATCATGTTACAATAATCTCTATAGTAGTTTTGAGGGGGGGGGTGTACCATGGCCTTGAACTTTTTTTATTTACCCATGAACCCATTCATCACCATTTTTCCTTAATTTCAATTAGTTTTTATATAATCCACTAAGATGTTTGGAGAGGAAAGAAGCTTTAGCATTGTGTTTGTTACTTTTTATTGATATTTGTTGATTTGATTCTTTTAGTTATTGATTGGTTGATATATTTGAATTTAAATTTATTATTATTCACATTTACAAAAAAAAACCCATTTGTGAGGGTTGAAGACAAAAATAATTCATCTTGAGGATATTGGATTTGTAGGTGTGGGTGAGTTCACTTCTTCTAGGTGAACTTAGTCTATAGATATATATATATATAATATATATTGTATTATTATATATATATATATTATTTATATATTTATAATATTATTATATAATTTATATTTTATATAATATGCAAAAGATACACCGAAATTATGAGATTTAAAATCTCTCGAAATTGTAAATTTATTGGCATATTTGTGTTGCAAGGGTTTTTATTGTTTTATTATTTTGGGTCTAACTTTAATGTAAATCTAGCTATTTTGTTTTCAACCATTCCATTCAAAAGTATCATTTTCAATTTACTAGGATTTGTGAATGCTTTGTAAAGTGCTTTTATTAAGTTTATTTGGAGAGTGATTTTGATATAATTTCAATTGTTGCGTTTTTAATTTGGATGTATTTTTATTTTTACTATTTAATTCAAAACTGTACTATAGTTATAAATGAAATAAAATTAATCAAAATTGCAAGTTAATGATATTTTATTTTAATTTTAATTCTTTAATTATTTTGTTTAACAAAATTGTTTTTCAATAGATGTTATTTCTATTGCAATTTTTATCGTGAATCTTAAAAAAAACAATTTCATTAACTGCAAAAATAGAATTAGTTTTAAAACTGATTGAGCAGTTAGTCTTGGAAATACAATAAAATAAAACCACTTTGATTGCAAGGATTGGAGTGGTTCCTAATGCTTAATCATCAAAATGTCTTTTTTTTCAAATTTCTTTCCACATTCCCTTACACATCCTATCTGCATTCCTTGGCACCTCTTGGTACAGTCGCTACTTAGCTTGTTTTCTGAGTGATGCTACATCTGTGTGAAATTGAGCTAACTCCATTGAGTTTTTTTATCAATTTAAAAATAAGGGCTGCATAATTTTAGATTTTACAAAGATTTCCCCATTATGTGTCGAGCATTTTTAGGCCAATAGGCATTTTCTTTATGCCCTTGGGGTCAGCAGACACTGTTTTCCCCAACTAATAAGAATTGTCCATTTTTGTCATCCTTAGATCAATTAAAATTTGAAAACTCTTAATACATTTGGGAAAGTAAAACGATTGAAATTTCCCTTTGGAATTCGATGAGGAGGGAAGATAATCAGAGAAAATACATGGACACATTCCCTCCATTCTTGAAATGTTGAGGATTCTCGAGCTGCTTTTGGAGCATTCAGGTAACCTTTCTTTGAATTTTTCACAAGCACCACAGAACTTCAAAACCATAGCGAGGAACTAAAAGGTTAATTGTGCTATTAGGGGTCACAGAGGTGTGGATTCTAAATCTAGAGGAAATAGTATCAAAAGAAGAGGGGTGAATTTTGTAGACCTTCATTTTTCTAGTCTGTTCAAAGCAATTGAGAGTTTTTGAAGCAGAGTCAGCATGTATGGGGATAGTTCACAAACATGGAGTTGTCACATCTACAATAGAGTTGTTATTGATGAGTCATATTACCATGACACACCCTACATGAAGGATTTTCATCGCTCCAGGTTGGATGATGCTGGCAAGAACCACACATGGCCTGGGAATTTTACTCATGATTGTCCAAATGTGTCAATTTAGAACAACTGTAGATTTCTTGGGCATATTTCTCTCCATTGGTCAAAGTTTATTCTCATTAGTGTGCTAAGAGGGCACTTGAGTATAGAAGTTGTGGATCAAGGTTTACAAGTTCATGTGCACAATATTAAACTGGATCTGAGGCAAACACGTTTGTAGATACTGCTCTTGTGGAGACATATTCTAAAAGTGACTACATAGAAGAATTTTGCAAGATATTTGACCAAATGTATGATTTGAATATTGTCACCTAGACTATTATGATCTCAGGATATACTTAAACTAGTCAACCTGAGAATGAACTAAAGGTTTACAATTGAATTCTTGAGTTGGGAATTGTCCAAAATTCATTAGTTTTGGTTAGATTTCTAAGAGCATGGGAAGCCTAGGATATATTGGACTTGGCTCAAAAATTCACAAGAATATTGTAGAAATTGGGATATTCTCATATGTCACTATGGGTAATTCTCTTGTTGACATGTATCTCAAGTTTGGGTGTATAGACTCAACCTCCAGTGTGTAGTAGAATGCTTGAAAGACATATAGATTCTTGGAATTTAGTGATAGTCAGATGTGTACAAAGTTGGAATAGTGATGAGGTTGTGAAACTATTTTATAAAATGAAATTGGAATGGTTCAAACTAGACTAGTTCATTTTTTCATGTTTTCTCAAGGCATGTGCTGGTCTGGTAGATCTTAAACTCAGCATGGCAAGGCAATGAAAAATCACCAAGTTTGGATTTGAGTCTGACATCTTTGTACGAAATTAACTTGTTGACATGTATAAAAAATGTGGAATGTTGCACCATTTTCACCAAATGTTTGATGGAATTCCTATACGAAATGTATCATGGGCTACAATGATTGATATATAAGCTCAACATGAGCATGGAAAGAAAGCTTTGAAACTCTCTTGTGAAATGTTTGGGATAAGAATCGGTGTAGAAGAGTATAACTTCACAAGCATACTTCTTGCCTATTCCAGCCTAATAACCTTGAAACATGGGAAGATGGTTCATACTTACATTATCAGGACTAGATTTGACATAAGTCTCCGTGAAAAATGACCTTGTTGACATTGCATGGAAAATGCAATAGTACAATTGATGCATTTCATGTGTTTTAACAAAATGTTTTCTCGAGATGTTGTTTAATGGAATGAAATAAGGGTGAGATGAACAATGAATGGTCATGACAAGGAGGACCTAAAACTATTTGGTCAGTTGCAACTTGTTGGTATAGTGCGAGATGAGTTCACTTTAACTAGTGTTGTCACAGCATATGCGATCCTAGAGGAGGTAGCACAAGGTGAATGCATCCATAGTTACATAATCAAAACTAGCTATGAGTCTAATATCTAGGTTACAACATCTCTTCTTGATATGTATACAAAGTGTGCTAGCATAAAGTATGACTGTAAGGTTTTTATTAAAATGATTGAACGCAACTTGATTCATGGGCTTCCATGGTTACAGGATATACCCAAAATGGGTATTGGGAATAGGCATTGAAAAGCTTTGGTGAAATGCTATAGGAAGACTTAGAGTCAAATCCATTTAGCATTTCCAGTGTCGTTGGTGCTTGTGCCAACTTATTGGTCCTGGAAATTGGAAAGCATGTCCATTATGTTGCTATCCAAAGTGGGATTGACTCACATATCCTTGTTCAAAATTCCATTGTTGACATGTATGCAATGTGTGCAGGTTTCGGAGATGCACAAAAGGTATTTTCCATAAAATGTGAATGTGATGTTGCCTCATGGAATGTAATGATTTATGTATTTACACAGCATGGATATGTCAAGAGCATTTCCAACTCTTTGACCAAATGAAATAAGTAGGTCCGAACCCAAATAATATTGCTTTTGATTCTGTTATGTTAGTTTGTAGTAGCATTAGATTATTTGATGAAGGGCATAGGCTGTTCGATTCCATTGATTGAGATTATGCCATTACATTAGCAATTGAGCATTGTGTGTGTATGGTTGACCTTCTTGGTCATGCTGGGAAACTGAATGAGGATGAAGATTTAGTAAATAAAAAGTTTTTGAACCAAATTCTTTGGTATGGTGGACCTTGTTTTATTCCTATAGAATCCATGGAAATGTGGATTTAGGGAAACAAGCAACAAAACATATTCTCAAGTTGGAAGCAGAAGATTCTCTAGCACATGTACTTTTGTCCAATATATATGTTATAGCTGGTAGGTGGGATTGTTTGGAAAATGTGAGGAAAAATATGAAAGAGAAAGGATTGAAAAAGTTACCAAGGGTTAGTTGGATTGAGGTTAAAGGTAGGGTTCATAATTTCACTGTCAAAGACAAAATGCATCCACAAATAAAAGTGATCTATGAGAAGTTGAAGGAATTAACCAAGCTGATGAGGGAGGAAAGGTATGTGCCCAATACAAAATTTGTTTTCCACGATGTAGAGGATGAGAAGAAAGAACAATTTTTATCCTCTCATAGTGAGAAATTGGCGATTGTGTTTGGGTTTATTAGTATTCATGGGAGAATGCCTATACGAATCATCAAGAATCTTTGCAGTTGTGGTTATTGTTATACTACTTCCAAAATCGTTTCTAAAATTGTAGGGAGAGAACTTATTGTGAGGGATGCGTGTTGGTATCATTATTTCAAGGATCTAATGTATTCTTGTGGGGATTTTTGGTGACACTAAAACAAGAGAAAATTGTATGTATGTGATTCCCTCTGACAAGGAAAACTAATTGATTCCTAATCTCTATCCTCTTCCATCAACAATGTATACTCCAAGCATTAGAAGACGATCAACACTAAATTAACAAAATGTTGATCCTTGACCTTGCTAAATTTAGGATCAAATTCCAACGAGCCTTTCTTAGAAGACAAAGGTAAATTAAAATTGTATTTTCTTTGTAGTGTTAGCCTTGCTATTGGAAAGAAATATTTTTATCTATTTTCATGCACGACTGTTCTCTTTTATTTCTAGTATCTTGTTACCTAGAGCTGAAGGACAAAATTACCATTCCAAAAGATCGCTTTTCCCAAAATTTGTTTCTTTTGTTCTGTTTGTCGAACAAAAAATCAAAGAGAAACAAGATTTGTTGTATCTAGATACAATCTTAGGGAAGGTATTTAGCTTTTGAAAGATTGGATACGCACTTAACGAGATAACACAAAATGGTGCTAGATGTTCATTGGATGTAGGCGATGTATTGAGTGTTAGGTGAAGCCTTTCAATCCCTTGTAATATCACTGAGCTCGTCCAAGAATTTGTCCACCAGAAAGAGCTCCTAAAAGATGACCACTTATACTATGCACAAAACATGCATTGATACATAGACCATTTTAGTGGCTAGAATGAGTGATGAATGCTAGTTTAAAGGTAACTTGCATTCTCCAACTCATTATTTGAGTATTAGATATTTTCTGGAAAAAATATCAAAGTATTATTGCCTCTAATAAAGGTGTTGGAGAATTGACATTCAGCCACGGAAACTTCACATGTAAAACATGTTCATTATTTCTCTTATGTAAGTTATTCATATGATATCAAATCTTAGGATATGTATTGTAATATACCCAAATTTCCATTTTGCAGATGGCTTGTATTTAACAAATTCGACGATTCAACATTATATGGAGTGTATTAATTTTTTTCGGACAATTTTTGAAAAGAAGCAAGAGTAGTTGTTAGAAAGGAAAAAAATGGTTTCGTTTTGGCCAAGATGAATCCCCTAGTTGGATGAATCATAAATGAATGCTTATGAATCTTGGGGAGACTATTTCTTATTGGGGCATGTCCTTCAGTAAATAGTTTTTCAGCTATTGATTATTGGAGATGGATAATAGGAAAGTTTTAAAAAAGAAAAAATCATGCTTGGAGTAATATTGGCCTACTACCTTCCAAGAGGATTTGAATTGATGATAAATTTCTAGCAACGGGACACATTGGCTTCTGTGTCTTTTTTCCTTCTCAAGTAGCCTATAAAATGTTGGAATAGGTACTCCAAAAATTTTATTCGGCAAGCAAGGTGGGGTAAAAAGGATTGATATGGTCTATTTGAGTTTTTTTTATTTACACTTTACCAAGTCATAAAAGGGGATTGGACATCCCCAACATTAGTAAACACATTGTCTCCATTGTTCCTTTGAATTTGTGTAACATCTCTACAAAATTTCTATTTTTGGGGATTCTGTTAGACGTTGATATACTTTGTGCCTGTAAAGATTTCCAATGTTCTGGGACATTTCAGAAAGTGTAACTTTCTTCTTAAATTTAACGTCCTTGCTACATGATTCAGAAGATATCTAGAAACTCAAATTTTGATTATATTTCACTTTCTTATTGGCTTCCACATTCCCACTTCTATCGACGTTCCTTTACACGTCTCGGTATAATTGCTAGTTTTAAAAACAATGCCAATATATGCAATTTCAAGGACTACCATAACTCTCACATATTTTTTTAGAGGGTGTTAACTCAATGGAAGAGCACCTGCTTTATAAGAAATAGGTTGGTGGTTCGATTCCACTCTATCCTAATATGAATTAATCAATGATATTGTAGTTTATTTTCAATTAAATACTTTTAATATTGGTTTATTTTAATGGTGACATATTTTTCTAGATTCATTATTTTGTATTGTCTCCAAAGAGACAATAGTTAGGATCAAAGAAATTGTCTCTTTAAAGACAGTATGTCTTTAATCCCAACGAGAGACAAAAATCAAATTGACTCTAAAGAGACAAAATGCTTGTGTTATATATTCTCTTTATAGAGACAATATTTTAAGACAATTTAATTTGAAACATCGGCTTAAGACAATATTTAAAACAATACACAAATTTTCTTTTGTCTCAAGTTAAGAAAATTTACCCAAAAAATGCCTTAAACATTGCCTTAAATATTGTTTACATAAAAGCATTTGTAAATGTTTATATATGAACCAACACCATGTCCTAATTCTATGATCCATGCCTCCTAATATTGGATATCCCAATTATAGAGTTGAATTAGAAATGCAAAGATGAATTTCACTCAAAAATTTGGATCAATTCTTTGCAGGGAATCACCATGAGGTAACAATTTTTTCCGTCGTTTGCAGAAGCTCCTCATTCTGGCAAAATCATGGACAGGAAGCCTAGTTAAAATTGAACACAACAAACTCGTCAGCGAAAGCATCCAAAATATGTGTTTGTGTTTCCATCTTTAGGAGGTGTTGCTGTTCAGATGGTATAGGCATTGGGACAATAACTTGGGTTAGGGTTGTCGCCCCGATCACTCAGATTGTACAAACACTTAGACCATGAAAAGTAAAAATATTTATAATAAATCAGGACCTCCAATTGTTCCTACGCCTCCTTAGTGTCACAAATACTCCATCCCTCATACGAAACAGGATATATATAAGTGAAACCGTGGAAAAGTATAGGTGAAAGATAAATACCATAGTTTCATTAACGAGTTTGGATTTAAATAAAAATATGTTTGTTTCTTTTATTGCTTTAATAAAACTAAATCAAACTAAACTTAGACGTTAAAACTACAAGTAAGTGAAACTTAATGCTATATTTACTATGTGTTGATAAAAACCAAAGTTATGGTAAAGCCCCAACTTCTTTCTTGCGAGTGGAGCATGTAGGCATTTTTACATACCACTACCACCCGCACATGCATGCATTTCATAGTGAGGGAGAAGAACCGAACAACGAGTGAATGAAAAGAAGGAAACGTTTGTGAAAAATACGCTGTGGGATACGTTAATTAAAAGGCGTGCATGAGAGTCTATTTGTTGAGATAAACGGAAAAAGCTATGGATGTCGTCTGGTTTACTACCACTGGAATTGGAAATGGCTTAACAAGTGCGTGTTTTACATATGTCTTTTTTTAAAAGTTATATATATAGTAGTAGTCTATAACGCGACTTTTTGAAAGCCTTTTCGGCGGATTTTTCCAGTCAAAATCCGTCAGCAATTCATTGGAATCCCAAGTTTGATAGCTAGTTTCTGCACAATCAATGGCTCCTAGGGGTTTTCCAGGGCGCTGAATCCAAATATGCAGTTAAAAAACCATTTTAACTGCTAAAAATCAAGATTTAACCTCATTTCTTCCGCCGGATTCCGTCACCGGAATCTCCAAAAAGTCGCATT
>APFE030132020.1:93237-116975 GCA_000404065.3 Pinus taeda | reverse complement strand
TATATGAGTTGTTTTTAGTGTGATTTTTAGAAGTTTTTTTGGATTTTTCCGGTAAAATTACTCTAAAATCCAGTAGAAATTCATTGAAATCTCAAACTTAATAGGTAACTCCTGCAAAATAGAAGTGCGCTAAAAGTTTAGCATAGTGTTAAATCATAATATATATACAATGAAAAACTAGTTTAAATATCATAAATCAATTCACCTCAAAATTTTCCGTCGAGATGATTCCTAGACTAGAAACTCCAAATATTCACACTAAAAATAACTCCAATTTTATATATACCAGTTATAGATTAACTCCGTGATAAAATTACGCATGTATTTTACATGCTTCACTCACCAGAGTTTATTTAATTATAATTTTTCTATTACATCTTTACATGAAATATAAATATATTTAATAAATAACATATCCACTTTACATATATATAGAATATAACTACCCTTCATTAACTCTATATATAATATACTATTTATATTTAATTCTTTATCATTGTATATTTATATTATAAATTAATTTTTTATATTAATCATAATTTATATTTAATATAAATATAGGTTATTATATTATAACAACAATAATAGATTATTATAATCTATTTTAATTTCAAATTTATAAATTAATGAAAATTAATTTTTTAATAGTAATTTTTTATTTATTTCATATTTAATAAATTTGATTTCAATAAATTAAGACTAATTTTTAAGTAATATTATTTATACTTATATCAATTTCACATATATATATATATATATTTTTAGAAATGTAATATACTCCGCTAAAAGTTAGAACTTTTTTTATACCAATTACTCAAAGTAATTATCCAAGTCACTATTCCACATTCCTGGTTAACCCATAAATGGAATGTTCACATAGAGTAACCTTTAGTAGATGAATATTAAATTGCATAACATTCACAACCACTGTTGCAATATATTAACATAAAATGTATGATGAACGTTGCATCCATATCATGATTCCCTTAACGAGATTACTTAATCTCATACTGGACATTATGAGCATCACATTAGGGAAGGAATCAACATCATCAAATTGGCACAATAATCAATCACATCATTGAACACCAATATACCTTAGAAACCCCGTAGGGTGAAAACCAACAAACATTTAATTTTATTATTAAATGCTTGTGAGAGTATTCACCCCTCACTCAATGGATTTTAAGGGAGTCCATCCGTTAACCATTGTTCTAAAATATTACAATGAAATATTATTAGAATACAACATACCTAGTTAAAATTTATTACAATCATCATGAAAACATTTACCCATAAATCACCACTCTCTATATCCTTGTGGCATGATTGTTTTATCAGTGGAGCATCCTACAACTCGTACTCATCAGCGTGGGTCATTAGTTCTTAAACCCTTAGCTTCTTCTTTGTGCATGTAACTAAGTAATATTTCTAATACAATAGTTATTATTATAATACATAAAAATACATGCCACCATTTAAGGGAAAGCTAACATGTTCGACATTGTGAATGTCTAAACAAATACTTTTCAGGCATATCCAACTAATTACCACGTTACTATGATCATTCTCGCACAATACATGTTTATATCCAAAGGAAACCATTGTAACCATTAATTTCCTTTAAAGAATACTAGCAACTTATCTTTGTTTTTTATGCATGTAATTAGATAAAACCTTTTCAAAGAGAGTTAGCCCCTTAGCTTCTTTTTTGTGCATGTAACTAAGTAATATTTCCAATACAATAATTATTATTATAATACATAAAAATACATGCCCCCTTCTAAGGGAAAGCTAACACGATAGAAATCATTATCATGCATACAAATACAAGTCCCCTTTCAAAAAACATATTTCCCAACATAGAACGATTTACAAAATGTATTTTATGCACAAAGAAATGCATTGCTCTAGAACAAAAGTAATGTGTTATTCATTATTTCTTGCATGCAGATATATCTAACATACTACTTAATTTTTTCTGCACACAAATCCATGTTTCTCTTCAAAATATCTAACACAATAGTTCTATTTTCAAGCATTTAATCAACTTGTGTTTCTATGCTTCTGCATATGTGGTCCTTTCACAAAGGTATTTTCAGGAACCCAACATCGTTTCTCTATATTTTTATGTATAAAGTTCTTATGCATTAATTTCAAAGAAAGTATCATAACAAAGTTCTCATGCATTTGTTGTGAAGAAAGTATCATAATCAACCTTTGTTTTTGGCATAAGAACTAAAATAATAATAATTTTAACCTTTTATGCATTAAACCATGCAATTAAATCAACTATCCAACATACAACGCACAAATCATTTATCTTTTTACCCACTAAAACATGTAACTTTTGCAAACTATTGAGAAGGAATTAAAACAATTGATTTATCTTTCACGCACAAGAAAAACATATTCTTTCCAAAGAATATTCCTATGACCGATATTATTTCTGCATTTGATCTATTCATAGGTTTTTATATTTCCTCATAACTAAGTATTATTATTTTTTTCAAAATAACTCTCTTACACATGAGAATCCATGGGAATATTTTCCATGGATTTATTAAACAATTAATATTTTCCAAAGTTATGGAAATATTGTACCATCACCAAGCACAAAACCTTGGTGTTCGTTTCAAGAACACCACAAGATTTATTTATTCTAATTAACCAAAAGGTCATATTTACTTATCTTTTCTTCAAAAAAGACTTATGTCTTATAAACACATGAGGTAGTTATTAAAACTACACATTTCAAAAGAAAATCCCACTTTCCAAAAAAAATTATTTAATTAACTTTTCTCTTTTAGTTTTCACCACCCATGAAAATATTTCACAAATTACCCTCTTTAATCTGTATTCACTTCCAATAAAATAACTTGGATTTGTTATCATTTCATACACCAGTACGAAGTCCATTTTTAAGAAAAGGGCATGCATCTTTACTTACATGAAATGCATATGCAATGTTATATGAAGACAAACAAGGTAACTTATCTTTTAATGTTGCAAATATATAATAACAATCTTTATCTACATGTAGTAATATATTAAATTACCCATATTGAGATTATTCAATTAAAAAACCTCCTCTTCTCCTGCATTCTACTCATCCATTAAAAAAAAGAACTAGAAATTGGAAGGGGTGAAATAATCATTATCTACTTTGCAATAATTTAAACCATTGAAAGCTAATAGCATAAAAACTTACATATGAATCATAAGTTGTCATACCTTCGCACCTCCAAATGCAACACACCATTGAATTTAATGTTTTTGAAATAGATCACCATTGTGAACACCCACAACGCATCATCATTTTCTCTCTGGTGTTCCTTGTCAGTCCCATGCCTACAAATAATCCTCTACGTATTCTTTTTTTTTTTTTTGTGGCAGCATAGCTACAGTCCAAAAAAAACAACACTAGCTAGTATGTTATTTGAAAACACTCATGGTGAAATACTTAATCTCCTCCATTTCTAGATCTCCAATTGCATTTTAATGAAATGTGATCCTTTTCAGATCATGGATGGAGTGCAAACGTCTTCTCTACTGAATGAGAGTGATAAGTCTAATTCCAAATTCCCAGGCTTGTTTTTCTCCCACGGTTTATCATCTTCCCTTTCTCTCGTCAGAGATATAAGGAGAATAAAGAATATTAAAGGTGGATATCAAGAAATGAAACCTAACTAAAATGATTAAAGATACACTTTATTAATACTATTCTATGTAAGTAGAAATTGCAAACAATAATATTTTATTATACTTAAGTTTTTACATGAGTATTTAGGTTAGGGATATTACATACTCCCCCCCTTAATGAGAACACCATCCTCGGTGTTCCTCTATCATTGGACCTTTAACTTTTACTCATGATATAACAATATAAACAACCCAAAAGGCGATACTTCCCCTTCAAAATGAAATATTTCATTTACAAGAAAGACTCATAGGAAAAAACAATAAAATTTTATCAATAGTCATAAGCCTTTATAACTACAAGAATATGCAAGCTCTACTTTCCATCACTTGGCCATTATTCAAATTCATAAAATAAAAAATAAAATCTATGTATCACTTACCATTACTTACCAATTACTCTTGAAAGGCATGGTCACTTCTACGCATGTTCTCTAAGAATGGTTTGACAAACCATGAATATTCCATGGAAAAAACCCTATAATATATGATTAACAAATCCAACACAATCATATTAGTCACAGGATTTTATTCAAATGAGACTCATAATACTTTAACTATCAATCATCATCATAACACCTCTACCAGTACTTAGAGGGCACCAACTCTCTAATTGTCAAAATAATAATTCACTGAACTACATGTACACTATCTTTTGTCTTAGATTCTGTTAAAGACATGCACATAATACTTCTTTAAAGTACTCAGTGAGCACCTAGGTCTCCAATCATTGAAATGACCAATAATTGCATCAATTTCAAATTGCCTTAGCCCTTTCTAGATAGATTCATAAGATTAGTAATACAATAAAGGAACTACACTACCAATAATTCCTTTTCGAGCACTAAGCTCCTTTCGTGTGAAGATGTACTTGAAATATTTACACAATTAGATAATAAAAAAGTCATTTTTATAATAAAACATAACTGATTAGTTAATTTTTTCTACTATAAGAACCACAGTAAGCTAAGGAATTCTCCTCCCAACCAATGGGAATTGGTTTCCATAACCAGATTGAGTCATTTTCACATCCAGACAGTCCTGTAATAGAGATCATACTAGGTCTAGTATGGAATTCTGTTCGCCAACCAGCTCAAGAATTCCAATGACCACATAGGGTCCAATACATGATTCCTCTTGGCAACATCCTGCCTATTCCTCTGACATTGTCCCATCTATGAGCAATTTTCGGCCTCCTCCAATAGACTCCAAATTAATAGAGTTGCCTTAGGCTTCTTATCCTCTTCACCATCTTAGCCAACTCTTTTCCATTACTCAGATAATTTATCTCTAGGGAGAGGAAATACGGGCTGGAAAATACCATTAACTGCTTCACGCTGGCAAATTCCATCAACCCAATGTCTTCTGGCATTTCACAACTATCCACAATTGTCTGTCATGTTAAAGATATCATTTTATCACTCTTTCTGACAGTAATTTTCATAATGAACCATATGCACATTATCATTAACAAAAGAAACATTCATGTACACCAAGCATTTATACTTAACCGTCAACATGTGTCGACAATATCTAGATTGAAAGGAAACATAATTGAGATACATGTTGTGTGCATTCTGACATTCCAGGTAACACAATCATACATATCATATAATAATATACTTTATCATTTACAATTGCAATTCACATTGCAACGTTTTACATTTACAGGTTTTCTTCTTGTCATTAAGCTACCACTACTTAACCCCATCAGTAATGTTAGACATAATTACGCATCATTTAACAAGTATTCACTTTAGAAATCATTTTAGTTTCATGCATACAGTACTGTCATGCATAAAAGTATATGAAAATATTCATTAATGTATAAATGACAATAATAGTTAGGGTAATAATCCAAATATTTCCAACTTCCTACATTGTATTTTTATCAAGAGACCAATACATGAAGTAACTACCATAATCACTTGTTTAGAACTTGAAATAAGATTAAATAAATTTCAATTCAAGCATATAAGTTTATTAGTTAGGTATGCAACACTGACCAATCACTGCTACCAACCATCTTAATGGAACCATGAAGGAAATTAATCAAAAATTAGTTATTACAGTCAAGTCTCACTATTTTAATCATTGTTTATATATCTAGAGGGGTTCTTCCAATGTCCTTTTAAAATACTTTATTGTCATATTAAAGGAAATTCCCCATATTTTACATTCATGCATTCACTTATTGAAAGTAGTGCATTATATCTTTAGTCATGTTCATTAAATGTATCATTAATATTTCCATATTTTCTAGGATTGGTCATCAAACTTCACTTTCACTACTCAGTGTCCAAGATTGCTAATATGTGTAACACAGGTTTTATTTTCATTTATCCTCATCAATATTCAAATGTCATGATCATAGTTTTGCAATAGACTCTATTACTTTCTACTCATTAATGGAGTTATAAACATGATTCACACATATCATCTCTAAAATAGTCTACTGCATATATCAATATGTAGATTGTTGGACTCATACCTAAGTTGAAGCTCACCCATAGCATACCTCGCTTTGTTTTCCGCTTAACAATTCCCAAAGGCACTAGTAATACAACCTTCAGCTATGATACCACTTGGAACATACCCCGGTAACCTCACATGAAAATGCAGGGAGTTAGAAAAGTTTTACACCAATTACCCACAGGTAATTATCCAAATCTCTATTCCACATTCCTCGTTAACCAATAAATAAAATGTTCATCAATACATCGAGAAACTTTGAGTAGAGGAACAGTAAGTTGCTTAACAATTAACAATCATTGTTGTAATATATTACCATAAATTCTATGATGAAACTTCCATCCATTTCATGATTCCCATAACTAGATTACTTAATAACATATTAGACATTATGAAGATCACATTAGACAAGGAATCAACATCATGAAACTGATAACCGATATACACTAGAAACCCTGTAAGGTGAAGACCAACAAACATTTAATTTTATGATTAAAGCTCATGAGGGTGTTCACCCCTCACTCAATGGATTCTAATGGAGTCCATCCCTTAGCCATTGTTATAAAATATTACAATGAAATATAAGTAAAATAAAACATACCTAGCTAAAATATATTACAATCATCATGAAAAAATTTACCCACAAATCACCACTCTCTATAACCTCCTGGCATCATTGTTCCATAAGTTGACCATCCTACAACTCATACTCATCAGAATGGACCATTAGTGATCCAGGTGGATGTTGGTGGCCAACCACCTACCCCATTTGGACCCCCATAATTGTTTCTTTCAGTTTTTCAGTTTCCTTAATTATAGCACAATTTACTATTTTTAGCAGTTTTTCGGGTCCTAAACTTCCGGAGCCATTTTGAGGCCCTAAATGACGTTTTTTGGGAAATCTACTGCAAACAATATTTTTGTCGAAAAATCAACATTTCCATCATAGTCCGCGAAGAGATCTTTCCAATGGGTTATCATGCGAGTCAAATGGAGATAATATGACCAATTCGTGACCCGAGGAAGTTGGTTGTCCAACTCACCCCAAAACGAGGCCCACAATTTGACGTTTCATCTTCTAGGGTTAGGTTTTCGGATGTGAAGGGTTTTCCATTGTTTCTCAATAATAAATAGGTCTTCGGGCCTCATTGTAACATAGTTCAGAATAGTTCAAAGGCATGTAGTGACCACATCTCTTCTCAGACATAAGCTACCATCGCCCTAGCTGGTTTACTACCATTTTTGGTTGTAAGCATACTTCAGTATTTTCCATTAATGAAATGAAGTATTATTTCCGCTGCATCTTTGTGTATATGGTTATCTCTGTATTTTGTTGCATTCCTATTTAAGTTTAGATCAGTGGTATCAGAGTGGTCTGCTTTTTCTCTGTTTTTCTTTGCATGTAGGTCGGGATATAAGGAGTTAGGGCTTGAACTGGTCGAATCTTTGCAAGACCAACCTCGCAAATTCCGACGGCCTTCCATGGCGGGTGAGAATAAAGACAAGGGGGTAGGAAATCCTATCAAAATATTGATCGAAGAAGCGCTCGAGCGGCAAGGGAATGCGATGATGGATAGCTTTGCGTTGATCCTTCAGCGGCTACCCAGAGGCGACACATCGGCTTCCAGCAGCTACTCTGGAAACACCACGCCCTTTAAGGTACAAACTAATTTTGAAATCCCCATATTCGAGCGTTAGATAGACGCAGCTTCTGTAGATAAATGGTTAACTCTACTAGAGGGTTATTTTTCTGTTGATGAATTTTCGAGTCGGGAAAAGATTGTTTTCACTCTTCTCAAAGCAGCCCCCCACGTAAAGGACTAGTGGGAAACATACTGCCAGTAGAAGGATGAAAGTACAGGCTCATTGTTTTCAGTCGCACCCACTTGGAATGACTTATGGGATGTCATCAAGGAGCAGTACTACCCTGTCAAAATCTATGAGGACAAATACATCAAATGGACCACACTTCGGCAAGGATGAGACCAAGATGTGCCGGAGTTCAGAAATATTTTTCATACCCTTTGCACACAGTTGGGTATTAAAGTTTCTGAGCTACATCTGGTACTCAAATACCGCGGCTGCCTGCATAGATACATCCAGGAAGAGATGGAGTTCTTGAACATCTCCTCACTCGGCACAGCATACCAATACACTGTCCAAATCGAGCAAAAGTTCAAACAGAAGAAGCAAGACTTTGGATCTACAAATCCATAGCCCAAAGGACAAAGCCAAGGCAGGGTGTGCCAAAGACAATCCCTTGAAGCCGCAAGAAAAGAAAAACATCACGAAGCCGAAGAAAGACACAGGAAAGTGGTGTGAGTTCCACAAGATTCCCACTCATAACACAAGTTAGTGTCAGACCAAGCAGTCACTGGTGGCTGAATTGAAGGCTTCCGAATCAGATGCATGTTCTGACCCTGAGCCAAAACCCAACAAGGGGAATGGCAAAGGGAAGCAGATCATTGATGCGGAGCCCAGCGCCACTGTTGCCACCACCAAGATCCAGAAGAATGAGCCTGAAGACCTAGAGGAGGGGGAGCGCCTTTTCCACTCACAAATGTGGGCGAAGGGTTCACTACTACAATTCATTGTTGATAGTGGGAGCCAAAAGAAGCTTTTTTAAACAGAGGTCATGAAGCGGTTGGGCCTACCAACTACACCACACCCACAGCCGTACAGTATTGGGTGCCTTCACGAAGGACGACATCTCAAAGTTCGACAGTAGTGTCGCCTGCCCTACAGCATCAAGCCCTTTAGAGACGACATATTGTGTGATGTTACAGCTCTGGATGTTTGCGACGTACTATTAGGTCAACCATACTTGTGGAGGCGACATGCTATGTATGAGTCAAGGCCTATTTGTCATTATTTCTTTGGATAATTCATTATACATGCTACCGGAGGTAGCCCCACCTATCGCCACCTCTTTGATCAGTGCAAAGAAAGGCAGCAAGCTCATCTCCCAGACTAGGAAATTCATTTTCTATCTGGTTCACTCCCAAAGTAAGGGGAAGATTGTTGCTACATTTATGACCCCCGCAAAGGGTTCCTCCACGCAGCAGCAACAACAAAGGGATACGGTCATGATAGAACACAGGAACAACTTCTCCTCACCCACAGGGGTACCACACAACTTTAAGGTGGGTGAAAAAGTTTGGTTGCATCTGCAGAGAGAACGCCTTACCATAACCCATCAGAAACTCAGACCACTCTAACATGGTCCTTACACCAATACTAAAGCTACGGGAAACAATGCTTGGAAGCACAACATTCCTCCATTCCTTCGCTTGAACCAAGTGTTCAATGTGGACCATCATCGACCATTCTTCCCACCATTTCTAGATACATCAGAGATTGCAGAACAACTCACTAGAGACCCAGCTCAGCAGAAGCTTCCTCATCTTAGGGAGGAACTCAACATAATGGGGACCATTGCTTCCTAAGGTGGGAGGGATAATCTAGGTGGATGTTAGTGGCAACCCACCTGTCCCATTTGGACCTCCACAACTTTTTCTTTCAGTTTTTAAGTTTCCTTAGTTATAGCACAATTTACTATTTTTAGCAGTTTTTCGGCTCCTAAACTTCCGGAGCCGTTTTGAGGCCCTAAATGATGATTTTTGGGGAAATGACGTTTTTTGTAAATCTACCACCAGCGATTTTTCTGTCAAAAGATCATCTTCTCCGTCATATTCCTTGACAATATCTTTCCAACAGGCTATCATGCACGTCAAACGGAGATAATATGACCAATTTGCGACCCCGGGAAGTTGGCTGTCCAACTCACCCCAAAATAGGGCCCACAATTTGTCGTTTCATCTTCTAGGTTTAGGTTTTGGGATGTGAAGGGTTTTCCATTGTTTCTCAATAATAACTACACCCTCAAGCCTCATTGTAACACAGTTCACAACAGTTCAGAGGCATGTAGCGACCACATCTCTTCTCAGAGATAAGCCACCATCGCCCTAGCTGGTTTATTTCCATTTCTGGTTGTAAGCATATTTCAGTATTTTCCATTAATGAAATGAAGTATTATTTCTGCTGCATCTTTGTGTATATGGTTATCTCTGTATTTTATTGCGTTCCTATTTAAGTTCGGATCAGTGGTATCAGAGCGGTCTGCTTTTTCTCTGTTTTTTGTGCATGTCCCCAATGAGGTCAGGATATAAGGAGTTAGGGCTTGACCTGGTCGAACCTTTGCAACACTAGCCTCGCAAATCACGACGGCCTCCCATGGCGGATGAGAAGAAAGACGAGGGGGCAGGAGATCCTATCAAAATCTTGATCGAAGAAGTGCTCGAGCCGGCAAGGAACGCGATGATGGATAGCTTTGTGCAGATCCTTCAGCAGCTACTCAGAGGCGATGCATTGGCTTCCCGCAACTACTATGGAAACACCTTCCCTTTAACGTACAAATTAATTTTTAAATCTCTAGATTTGAGGGTTAGATAGACGCAGATGCCGTAGATAAATGGTTAACTATACTAGAGGGATATTTTTCTGTTCATGAATTTTCGAGTCGGGAAAAGATTGTTTTCGCTCTTCTCAAAGCAGCCCCCCACATCAAGGATTGGTGGGAAACATACTGCGAGTAGAAGGTCGAAAGTACAGGCTCACTGTTTTCAGTCGCACCCACTTGGAATGAATTTCGGGATGCCATCAAGGAGCAGTACTACCCTGTCAAAAGCTATGAGGACAAATACATCAAATGGACCACACTTCGGTAGTGACGAGACCAAGATGTGCCAGATTTCACAAACATTTTTGATACCCTTTGCACACAGTTGTGTATCAAAGATTCTGAGCTACATCTGGTACTCAAATACCACGGCTGTCTACACAGATACATCCAAGAAGAGATGGAGTTCTTGAACATCTCCTCACTTCGCACAGCATACCAATACGCTATCAAAATTGAGCAAAAGTTCAAACAGAAGAAGCAAGACTTTGGATCTGCAAATCCGAAGCCCAGAGGACAAAGCCAAGGTGGGGTGACCCAAGACAACGCCTCGAAGCTGCAAGAAAAGAACAAGACGACAAAGCTGAAGAAGGACATTAGAAAGTGGTGTGAGTTCCACAAGAGTCCCACTCATAATACAAGTGAGTGTCAGACCAAGCAGTCACTGGTGGCTGAGTTGAAGGCTTCCGAATTAGATGCATGTTCCGACCCTGAGGTAAAACCCGACAAGGGGAATGGCAAAGGGGAGAAGATCATTGATGCAAAGTCCAGTGCCACTGTTGCCATCGCCAAGATCCAGAAGAATGAGCCTGAAGACCCAGAGGAGGGGGAGCGCCTTTTCCACTCACAAATGTGGGTGAAGGGTTCAATGCTACAATTCATTGTTGACACTGGGAGCCAAAAGAAGCTTGTTTTAGTAAAGGTCGTGAAGCGGTTGGGCCTACTGACTACACAGCCATACAGTATTGGGTGGCTTCACAAAGGACGACATCTCAAAGTTCAACAATAGTGCCACCTACCCTACAACATCAAGCCCTTCACAGATGAGGTATTGTGTGATGTTACACCTCCGGATGTTTGCGATGTACTATTAGGTCAACCATACTTGTGGAGGTGACATGCTGTGTATGAGTCAAGGCATCGTGCTATCATTATTTCTTTGGATAATTAATTATACAAGATACCGGAGGTAGCCCCACCTACCGCCACCTCTTTTATCATTGCCAAGAAAGGCAGCAAGCTCATCTCCTAGACTAGGAAATTCATTTTCTGTCTAGTTCACTCCTAAAGTAAGGGAAGATCGTTACTACAGCCATGACCCCCGCAAAGGGTTCCTCCATGAAGTAGCAACAGCAAAGGGATACAGTCATGACTGAACATAAGAACAACTTCTCCTCACCCACAAGGGTACCACATAACTTTCAGGTGGGTGACAAAGTTTTGTTGCATCTGCAGAGAGAACGCCTTACCAGAACCCATCAAAAACTCAAACCACTACGACATGGTCCTTACACCAGTACCAAGGCTACGGGCAATAATACTTGAAAGCACACCATTCCTCCATTCCTTTGCTTGCACGAAGTGTTCAATGTGGACCATCGTCGACAATGCTTCCCACCATTTCTAGACACATTCGATATTGTAGAACAACTCACTAGAGACCCAGCTCAGCAGAAGCTTCGTCATCTTAGGGAGGAACTCAACGCAATGGGGACCATTGCTTCCTAAGGGGGGAGGACTGATCCAGGTGGATGTTGGTGGCCACCCACCTATCCCATTTGCACCCCCACAAATGTTTCTTTCATTTTTTCAGTTTCCTTAATTATAGCACAATTTACTATTTTTAGCAGTTTTTTCGGGTCCTAAACTTCCGGAGCCGTTTTGAGGCCCTAAATGACATTTTTTGGGAAAATGATGGTTTTTCGGAAATCTTCCACCAGCAATCTTTTCTATCAAAAAAACATCTTTTCCGTCATATTCCTTGAAGAGATCTCTCCAACGGGCTATCATGCGTGTCAAACGTAGATAATATGACCAATTCGTGACCCCGCGAAGTTGGTTGTCCAACTCACCCCAAAACGAGGCCCGCAATTTGGTGTTTCATCTTCTAGGGTTAGGCTTTGGGATGTGAAGGGTTTTCCATTGTTTCTCAATAATAAATAGGCCCTTGAGCCTCACTGCAACACAGTTCAGAACAATTCAGAGGCATGTAGTGAGCACATCTCTTCTCAGAGATAAGCTACCATTGCCCTAGCTGGATTATTTCCATTTCTGGTTGTAAGAATATTTCAGTATTTTCCATTAATGAAATGAAGTATTATTTCCACTGCATCTTTGTGTATATGGTTATCTCTGTATTTTGTTGCATTCCTATTTAAGTTCGGATCAGCGGTATCAAAGCGATCTACTTTTTCTTTGTTTTTCTTTGCGTCTCCCCAATGAGGTTGGGATATAAGGAGTTAGGGCTTGAACTGGTCAAACCTTTGCCAGACCAGCCTCACAAATCCTGACGGCCTCCCATGCCGGATGATAAGAAGGATGACGGGGCAGGAGATCCTATCAAAATCTTGATCGAAGAAGCGCTTGAGTGGCAAAGGAATGCGATGATGGATAGCTTTGCGCAGATCCTCCAGCGGCTACCCAGAGGTTACGCATCGGCTTCTAGCAGCTACTATAGAAATGCCAAACCCTTTAAGGTACAAATTAATTCTGAAATCCCCATATCCGAGGGTCATATAGACGCAGATGTCATAGATAAATGGTTAAATCTACTAGAGGGTTATTTTTCGGTTCATGAATTTTCGAGTCGGGAAAAGATTGTTTTCGCTCTTCTCAAAGCAGCCCCTATGTCAAGGACTGGTGGGAAACATACTGTGAGCAGAAGGATGAATGTACAGGCTCACTATTTTCAATCGCACCCACTTGGAATGACTTGCAAGATGCCATCAAGGAGTAGTACTACCCTGTCAAAAGCTATGAGGACAAATACATGAAATGGACCACACTGCGGCAGGGACGAGACCAAGATGGGCCGGAGTTCACAAACATTTTTCATACCCTTCGCACACAGTTGGGTATCAAAGATTCCGAGCTACATCTAGTACTCAAATACCACGACTGCCTGCACAGATACATCCAGGAAGAGATGGAGTTCTTGAACATCTCCTCACTTGACACAGCATACCAATATTCTGTCAAAATCGAGAAAAAATTCAATAAGAAGAAGTAAGATTTTGGATCTGCAAATCCGAAGCCCAAAGCACAAAGTCTTGGCAGGGTGACCTAAGACAACCCTCGAAGCCGGAAGAAAAGAACAACATCACAAAGCTAAAGAAGGACATAGGAAAGTGGTGTGATTTCCACACAAGTCCGACTCATAACACAAGTGAGTGTCAGACCAAGCAGTCGTTGGTGGCTGAGTTGAAGGCTTCCAGTTCAGATACATGTTCCAACCCTGAGCCAGAACCCGACAAGGGGAATGACAAAGGGAAGCAGATCATTGATGCGGAGCCTAATGCCACTGTTGCCACCACCAAGATCCAGAAGAATGACCCTGCAGACCCATATGAGGGGGAGCGCTTTTTAAACTCACAAATGCGGGTGAAGGATTCACAGCTACAATTCATTATTGACAGTGGGAGCCAAAAGAAGCTTGTTCCAGGAGAGGTCATGAAGCAGTTGGGCCTACCAACTACACCACACCCACAACTGTACAGTATTGGGTGGCTTCACGAAGGACGACATCTCAAAGTTCGACAGTAATGCCGCCTTCCCTACAGCATCAAGCCCTTCACAGAGGAGGTATTGTGTGATGTTACACCTTTGGATGTTTGCGATGTGCTATTAGGTCAACCATACTTGTGGAGGCGACATGCTGTGTATGAGTCAAGGCCTCATGCTGTCATTATTTCTTTGGATAATTCATTATACAAGATACCAGAGGTAGCCCCACCTACCGCCACCTCTTTAATCACTGCCAAGAAAGGCAGCAAGCTCATCTCCCAGACTAGGAAATTCATTTTCTATCTGGTTCACTCCCAAAGTAAGGGGAATACCATTGCTACATCGATGACCCCCGCAAAGGGTTCCTCCATGCAGCAGCAGCAACAAAGGGATACGATCATGACAGAATAGAAGAACAACTTGTCCTCACCCACAGGGGTACCACAAAACTTTCAGGTGGGCGACAAAGTTTGGTTGCATCTAGAGAGAGAACGCCTTGCTAGAACACATCTGAAACTCATACCACTCTGACATGGTCCTTACACTAGTACCAAGGCTACGAGCAACAATGCTTGGAAGCACAACATTCCTCCATACCTTCGTTTTCTCCGAGTGTTCAATGTGGACCATTTTCGACCATGCTTCCCACCATTTCTAGAGACATCAGAGATTACAGAATAGCTCACTAGAGACCTAGCTCAACAGAAGCTTCCTCAACTTAGGGAGGAACTCAACGCAATGGGGATCATTGCTTCCTAAGGGGGGAGAAATGATCCAGGTGGATGTTGGTGGCCACCCACCTATCCCATTTGGACCCCCACAACTGTTTCTTTCAGCTTTTCAGTTTCCTTAATTATAGCACAGTTTACTATTTTTAGCAGTTTTTTGGGTCCTAAACATCCGGAGCCATTTTGAGGCCCTAAATGACGTTTTTTGGGAAAATGACGTATTTTCAAAAATCTTCCACCACTGATTTTTTCTATCAAAAAATCGTCTTTTCTGTCGTACTCCTTGAAGAGATCTTTCCAATGGGCTATTATGCATGTCAAACGTAGATAATATGACCAATTCATGACCCCGGGAAGTTGGTTGTCCCACTCGCCCCAAAACGAGGCCCACAATTTGGCGTTTCATCTTTTAGGGTTAGGCTTTGGGATGTGAAGGGTTTTCCGTTGTTTCTCAATAATAAATAGGCCCTCGAGCCTCATTGTAACATAGTTTAGAACAATTTAGAGGCATGTAGCGACCACATCTCTTCTCAGAGATAAGCTACCATCGCCTTAGCTAGTTTATTTCCATTTCTGGTTGTCATAATATTTTAGTATTTTCCATTAATGAAATGAAGTATTATTTCCACTGCATCTTTGTGTATATGGTTATCTCTGTATTTTGTTGCATTCCTATTTAAGTTCAGATCAGTGGTATTAGAGCGGTCTGCTTTTTCTCTATTTTTCTTTGCATGTCCCCAACGAGGTCGGGATATAAGGAGTTAGGGCTTGAACTGTTCGAGCCTTTGCCAGACTAGCCTCGCAAATCTCGACGACCTCCCATGGAGGATGAGAAGAAAGACGAGGGGGCAGGAGATCCTTCCAAAATCTTGATCAAAGAAGCGCTCGAGCGGCAGAGGAACGCGATGATGGATAGCTTTGCCCAGATCCTTCAACGGCTACCCAGAGGTGACGCATCAGCTTCCAGCAGCTACAACGGAAATGCCACACCCTTGAAGGTACAAAATAATTCTGAAATCCCCATATTCGAGGGTCAGATAGATGCAGATGTCGTAGATAAATGGTTAAATCTGCTAGAGGTTTATTTTTCTGTTCATGAATTTTCGAGTCGAGAAAAGATTGTTTTCGCTCTTCTCAAAGCAAGCCCCCACATCAAGGACTAGTGGGAAACATACTGCGAGCAGAAGGATGAAAGTACAGGCTCACTGTTTTCAGTCACACCCATTTAGAATGACTTCTGGGATGCCATCAAGGAGCAGTACTACCTTCTCAAAAGCTATGAGAACAAGTACATCAAATGGACCACACTGCAGTAGGGACGAGACCAAGATGTGTCAAAGTTCACAAACATTTTTCATACCCTTCGCACACAGTTGGGTATCAAAGGTTCTGAGCTACATCTAGTACTCAAATACCGTAGCTACCTGCATAGATAAATCTAGGAAGAGATGAACTTCTTGAACATCTCCTCACTCGACACAGCATACCAATACGCTGTCAAATCGAGAAAAAGTTCAAACAGAAGAAGCGAGACTTTGGATCTGCAAATCCGAAGCCCAAAGGACAAAGCCAAGGCGGGGTGACCCAAGACAACCCCTCGAAACCACAAGAAAAGAATAACACCATGAAGCTAAAGAAGGACAAACGAAAGTGGTGTGAGTTCCACAAGAGCCCCACTCATAACACAAGTGAGTGTCGGACCAAGCAGTCGCTGGTGGCTAGGTTGAAGGCTTTCGAATCAGATGCGTGTTCCGACTCTGAGCCAGAAACCGACAAGGGGAATGGCAAAGGGAAGTAGATCATTGATGCGGAGCCCAACACCATTGTTGCCACCACCATGATCCAGAAGAATGAGCCTGAGGACCCAGAGGAGGGGAAGCACCTTTTCCTATCACAAATGTGGGTGAAGGGTTCGTCGCTACAATTCATTGTTAACAGTGGGAGACAAAAAAATCTTGTTTCAACAGAGGTCATGAAGCGGTTGGGCCTATCGACTACACCACACCTATAGCCATACAGTATTGGGTGGCTTCAAGAAGGACGACATCTCAAAGTTTGACAACAGCGTCGCCTTCCCTACAGCATCAAGCCCTTCACAGACGAGGTATTGTGTGATGTTACACCTCTGGATGTTTGCGATGTACTATTAGGTCAACCATACTTGTGGAGGCGACATGCTGTGTATGATTCAAGGCCTCGCGCTATCATTATTTCTTTGGATAATTCATTATACAGGATACCGGAGGTAGCCCCAACTACTACCACCTCTTTGATCACTGCTAAGAAAGGCAGCAAGCTCATCTCCTAGACTAGGAAATACATTTTCTATCTGTTTTCACTCCCAAAGTAAGGGGAAGATTGTTGCTACATCCACGACCCCTGCAAAGGGTTTCTCCACGCAGCAACAACATTAAAGTGATACGGTCATGACAGAACACAGGGACAACTTCTCCTCACCCACAGGGGTACTACATAACTTTCAGGTGGGCGACAAAGTTTAGTTGCATCTGCAGAGAGAACGCCTTACCAGAACCCATCAGAAAATCAGACCACTCCGACATGGTCCTTACACCAGTACCAAGGCTACGGACAACAATGCTTGGAAGCACAACATTCCTCCATTGCTTCACTTGCACCGAGTGTTCAACGCAGACTGTCGTTGACCATGCTTCCCACCATTTTTGGACACATCAGAGATTGCAGAACAACTCACTACAGACCCAGCTCAACAAAAGGTTCGTCATCTTAGGGAGGAACACAATGCAATGGGGACCATTGCTTCCTAAGGGGGGACGAATGATCCAGGTGGATGTTGGTGGCCACCCACCTATCCCATTTGGACCACCATAACTATTTCTTTCAGAATTTTAGTTTCCTTAATTATAGCACAATTTACTATTTTTATCAGTTTTTCGAGTCCTAAAATTCTGGAGCCATTTTGACGCCCTAAATGACATTTTTTTGGGAAAATGACGTTTTTAGGAAATCTACCACCAACAATTTTTTCTGTCAAAAAATCATCTTTTCTGTCGTAGTTCTCGAAGAGATCTTTCCGACGGGCTTTCATGCGTGTCAAACGGAGATATATATGACCAATTCACGACCCCAAGAAGTTGGTTGTCCAACTCACCCCAAAACGGGGCCCACAATTTGGCGTTTCATCTTCTAGGGTTAGGTTTTGGGATGTGAAGCGTTTTCCATTGTTTCTCAATAATAAATAGGCCCTCAAGCCTCATTGTAACACAGTTCAGAACAGTTTAGAGGCATGTAGCAACCACATCTCTTCTCAGAGATAAACTACCATGCCCCTAGCTGGTTTATTTCCATTTCTGGTTGTAAGCATATTTTAGTATTTTCCATTAATGAAATGAAGTATTATTTACGCTGGATTTTCGTGTATATGGTTGTCTCTGTATTTTGTTGCGTTCCTATTTAAGTTCAAATCAGTGGTATCAGAGCGGTCTGCTTTTTCTCTATTTTTCTTTGCATGTCCCCAACGAGGTTAGGATATAAGGATTTAGGGCTTGAACTGGTCGAACCTTTGTAAGACCAGCCTCACAAATCCCGACGGCCTCCCATGGCGGATGAGAAGAAAGATGAGGGGGCAGGAGATCCTATCAAAATCTTGATCGAAGAAGCACTCGAGCAGCAAAGGAACACGATGATGGATTGCTTTGCGCAGATCCTTCGGTGGGTACCCAAAGGCGACGCATCAGTTTCCAGCAGCTACTCTGGAAACGCCACGCCCTTTAAGGTACAAATTAATTTTTAAATCCCCATATTTGAGGGTCAGATAGATGCATATGTCGTAGATAAATGGCTAAATCTGCTAGAGGGTTATTTTTTTATTCATGAATTTTCGAGTCAGGAAAAGATTGTTTTCGCTCTTCTAAAAGCAGCCCCCCACGTCAAGGACTGGTGGGAAACATACTGCGAGCAGAAGGATGAAAGTATAGGCTCACTGTTTTCAGTCGCACCCACTTGGAATGACTTCCAAGATGCCATCAAGGAGCAGTACTACCCTATCAAAAGCTATGTGGACAAATACATCAAATGGACCACACTTCGGCAGGGATGAGACCAAGCTATGCTGGATTTCACAAACATTTTTCATACCCTTCACACACAGTTGAGTATCAAAGATTCTGAGCTACATCTGGTACTCAAATACCGCGGCTGCCTACACAGATACATCCAGGAAGAGATAGAGTTCTTGAACATCTCCTCACTCGGAAAAACATACCAATACGTTGTCAAAATCGAGCAAAAGTTCAAACAGAAGAAGTGAGACATTGGATCTGCAAATCTGAAGCCCAAAGGAGAAATCTAAGGCGGGGTGACCCAAGACAACCCCTCGAAGCCGTAAGAAAAGAACAACACCACGAAGCCAAAGAAGGACACAGGAAGGTGGTGTGAGTTGCACAAGAGTCCCACTCATAACACAAGTGAGTGTCAGACCAAGTAGTCGCTGGTGGCTGAGTTGAAGGCTTCCGAATCAGATGCATGTTCCAACCCTGAACTAGAACCTGACGAGGGGAATGACAAAGGGAAGCAGATCATTGATGCAGAGCCCAGTGCCACTACTGCCACCACCAAGATCCAGAAGAATGAGCCTGAAGACCTAGAGGAGGGGGAGCACCTTTCCCACTCACAAATGTGGGTGAAGAGTTCACCACTACAATTCATTGTTGACAGTGGGAGTCAAAAGAACCTTGTTTTAGCTGAGTTCGTGAAGCGGTTGGGCCTATCGACTACACCACACTTGCAGTCGTACAGTATTGGGTGGCTTCATGAAGGACGAGATCTCAAAGTTTGACAGCAGTGCCGCCTTCCCTACAGCATCAAGCCCTTCACAGACGAGGTATTGTGTGATGTTACACCTCTGGATGTTTGTGATGCACTATTAGGTCAGCCATACTTGTGGAGGCGGCATGCTATGTATGAGTCAAGGCGTTTCACTATCATTATTTCTTAGGACAATTCATTATACAAGATACCGGAGGTAGCCCCACCTACTGCCACCTCTTTGATCACTCCCAAGAAAGGCAACAAGCTCATCTCGTAGACTAGGAAATTCATTCTCTGTCTGGTTCACTGCCAAAGTAAGGGGAAGATCGTTGCTACATCCATGACCCCTGCAAAGGGTTCCTCCACGTAGCAGTAGCAGCAAAGGGATATGGTCATGACGGAACACAGGAACAACTTCTCCTCACCCACAGGGGTACCACACATGTTTTAGGTGGGTGACAAAGTCTGGTTGCATCTGCAGAGAGAACGCCTTACCAGAACCCATCTGAAACTCATACCACTACGACATGGTCCTTACACCAGTACCAAGGCTAACGGCAACAATGCTTGGAAGCACAGCATTCCTCCATTCCTTCGCTTGCACCGAGTGTTCAATGTGGACTGTTGTCGACCATGCTTCCCACCATTTCTAGACACATCAGAGATTCGAAAACAGCTCACTAGAGACCCAGGTCAGCAAAAATTTCCTCATCTTAGGGAGGAACTCAACGCAATCGGGATCATTACTTCCTAAGGGAGGAGGAATGGTCCAGGTGGATGTTGGTGGCCACCCACCTATCCCATTTGGACCCCCACAATTGTTTCTTTTAGTTTTTTAGTTTCCTTAATTATAGCATAGTTTACAATTTTTATTAGTTTTTCGGGTCCTAAACTGCTGGAGCCGTTTTGAGGCCCTAAATGATGTTTTTTTGGGAAATCTACCGCTAGTGATTCTTTTGCCAAAAAATCATCTTTCCTATCATAGTCCTCAAAGAGATCTTTCCAACAGGCTATCGTGCACACTAAACAGAGATAATATGACCAATTCGCGACCCCGAGAAGTTCGTTGTCCAACTCACCCCAAAACGGGGCCCACAATTTGGCGTTTCATCTTCTAGGGCTAGGTTTTGGGATGTGAAGGGTTTTCCATTGTTTCTCAATAATAAATAGGCCCTCGAGCCTCATTTTAATACAGTTCAGAATAGTTCAGAGGCATGTAGCGACCACATCTCTTCTCAGAGATAAGCTACCATCACCCTAGCTGGTTTATTTCCATTTCTGGTTGTAAGCATATTTCAGTATTTTCCATTAATGAAATGAAGTATTATTTCCATTGCATATTTATGTATATGGTTATCTCTGTATTTTGTTGCGTTCCTATTTAAGTTCGGACCAATTAGTTCTAATCTGTCGGAATGTTAAACATAATTTTTCTTTTCCACAAATCATCATCCCTTCTCATTATTATCGCCTACAATCTTTGGTAGCATGACTAGATAAAGTATTAATCAATTAAAATTCTGTCTTTAAAAGAGAACTTTTAACATCTATTCATGTGCATACATGAGATGTAAATATAATATCACAACATTCTTCTTCTAACAATATTGTGCATGTATAAAAAAATAATTATCAAGCATGTAAAAATAATTACCATGTTACTATGATCATTCTCACACCATCACATGTTCATATCCAAAGGAAACTATTGTAACCATTCATTTCATTTAAAGGATACTAGCAACCTATCTTTGTTTTATGTGCATGTAATTCAATAAAAACTTATTGAAAGAGAGCTATCCCCTTAGCTTCTTCTTTGTGCATGTAACTAAGTAATCTTTCCAATACAATAGATATTATTATAATACATAAAAATAGATGCCCCCTTCTAACGAAAAGCTAACATGATAGACATGATTCTCGTGCATGCAAGTGCAAGTCTATTTTTGAAAAGCATATTTCCCAATATAGATAAATTTACAAAATCTATTGTATGCACAAAGACATTCATTGCTCTAGAAGAAAATTAATGTGTTAGTAATTATTTATTGCATGCAGATATATGTACTTTAGATAGGAAATCTAGTGCATTTATTGCAAGTAATTACTTGTTTTACTATCCATGATCTAACATAATAGTTATTCTTTTCTACACACAAATCAATGTTTCTCTTTAAAATATCCAACACAATAGTAATATTTTCATGCATGTAATCAACTATTGTTTCTATGCTTCTCCATATGTGTTCTTTTCACATAGCTATTTTCAGGAACCCAACATAGTTTCTCTAGCTTTTATGTACAAAGTTCTTATGAATTTGTTTCTAATTAAGTATAAAAAATTTCTCAAGTATTTGTTTTCAAGAAAGTATCATAATCAACCATTATTTTGGGCATAAGGAATAATATAATAATAATGTTAACCTTTTATGCATTAAACCATGCAATTATATCAACTGTCCAATATACAACACCCAAGTCATTTATCTTTTTACCCACTAAAACATGTAACTTTTTCAAACAATTGCAAAGGAATTAAACCAATTAACTTTAACTTATCTTTCACACACAAGAAAAACATATTCTTTCCAAAGAAGATTGCTATGATTGATATTATCTCAGTGCATTTGATCTATTCATAGGTTATTATATTTCCTCATAACTAAGTATTTTTTTTTTCAAAAGGACTCTCTTACCCATGAGAATTTGGGAATCTTTTCCATGGATTTATTAAAAAAATAATATTTTCCAAAGCTATGGAAATATTGTACCATGACTAAGCACAAATCCATTGTGTTCTTTTCAAGAACACCACAATATTTATTTATTCTAATTAACCAAAAGGTCATAGTTACTTATATTTTCTTCAACAAAGACTTATGTCTTATAAACACATAAAGTAGCTATTAAAACTACACATTTCAAAAGAAAAAACCACTTTCCAAGGAAAAAAATCCAATTATCTTTCCTCTTTTAGATTTCACCACCCATGAAAATATTTCACAAATTACCCTCGTTAATCTATATTCACTTCCAAGAAGATAACTTGGATTTTTTATCATTTCATACACTAATATGAAATCTCTTTTTAAGAAAAGAGCATGCATCCTATCTTTTCTTACATAAAATGCATATGCAATCTTATATAAAGATAGACAAAGATACTTATCTTTTAATGCTGCAAATATAGAATAACAATCTTTATCTACATGTATTAATATATTAAATTACCCATACTAAGATTATTCAAGTAAAACCCTCCTCTTCTCCTGCATTCTACTCATCCATTAAAAAAAAGAACTAGAAATTGGAAAGAGTGAAATACTCATGATATTCTTTGCAATAGTTTAACCATTGAAAGCTAAAACCAAAAAACTTACCTCTACATCATAAATTTTCATACCTAGACACCCCAAATTACAATGCACCATTGAATACAAGGGTTTCAGGGAAAGTCACCATTGTGAACACCCACAACAGATCATTGTTTTATCTCTAGTATTTCTTGTCAGTCCCATGCCTAGAAATAACCCTCTACATATTCTTTTTTTGTAGCACCATAACTACTATCCAGGGGAAAAAAAACCTATTTGGTATGCTATTCAAAAGCCCTCTTGGAGAAATCCTAAACCTCCTCCATGTCCAGATCTCCAATTCCACAGAATGTGATCCTTATCACATGTTGGATGGAGCACAAACATCTTCTCTAGTGAATGAGAGTTATAAGTCTAATTCCAAATGCCCAAGCCCATTTTTCTACCAAGGTTTATCATCTTCTATTATGAAACCATCTCAAGAAAAGATAGAAAAGATAGATCAACGCCTTCGAATTCAGCCTCTTCGAGGGGGCAACCTCCTTTACATTACAT
>APFE030132020.1:69875-91126 GCA_000404065.3 Pinus taeda | reverse complement strand
CATCAATATAATAAGTGGGTTGTACTAATAACAATAAGGGGTTACACTAGTAGTATAGGGGCCTAACATCTTCCCTTTCTCCCATTAGAGATCTAAGGTGAATAAATAATATCAAGTGTGGTTATCAAGAGATGAAACCTATCTAAAATGGTTAAAGATAAACTTTACTAATAATATTCTATCTATACCAAAATTGCAAATAAAAATATTTTATTTTACTTAAGTTTTTACATGAGTATTTACATTAGGGAAATTACATATTCCCCCCCTTAATGAGAACACCTTCCTCGGTGTTCATCTCCCACTGGAACTTTAACTTTTACTCATGAAATAACAATATAAACAACCCAAAAGGGGATACTTCCCCTTCAAAATGAAGGATTTCATTTACAAGAAAGAGTCATAGGTAAAAGCAATAAAATTTTATCAATAGTCATAAGCATTTATAACTATATCAATATGCAAGTTCTACTTTCCATGACTTGGCCATTTTTCAAATTCATATAATACAAAACAAAATCTATATATCACTTACTATTACTCTTGAAAGTCATGGTCACTTCTATGCAAGTTATCTAAGAATGGTTTGACAACCCATGAATACTCCATGGAAATAACCTTCTAATATATGACTAACAAATTCAACATAATCATATTAATCACACCATTTATATCAAATGAAATTCACAATAATTTAACTATCAATCATTATCATAACACTTCTACCAGTACTTAGAGGCCACCAACACTCTAATCGTCAACATAATAATTCACTGCAATAGGTTCACACCATCTTTTTCCATAGTTCCTACTAAAGACATCCACATAATTCTTCTAAAAAGTACTAATATAGCACCTAGCTCTCCAATCATCGAAATGATCAATAATTGCATCAAGTGCAAACTATATTATCCTTGGCAGGAGACATTCATAATATTAGTAATACAATAAAGGAACTACACTACCAATAATTCCTTTCAGAGCACTAAGCTCCTTTCATGTGAATATGTACTTGAAATATTTACACAACTAGATAAAAAAATATATATTTTTAACATAACACATAACTGATTAGTTAATTTGTTCTACTATGAGAACCACATTAGGAAAAATAATGCTCCTACCAACCAACGGGAATTGGTTTCCACAACTAGATCGAATCATTTTCACATCCATATGGTCCTCTGACAAAGACCACACTAGGTATAGTATCGAATTCCACTAGACAACCAACTCAAAGATTCCAATGATCACATAGGGTTTAATACAACATTCCTCTTGTCAACGTCTTTCTTATTCCTCTAACAATGTCCCATCTAAGAGGAATTTTGGGCCTACTCCAACAAGCTCCAAATTAACAGAGTTGCCTCAGGCTTCTTACCCTCTTCACCATCTTGGAAAACTTTTTTCCCTTACTGACATAATTTATCTCTAGGGAGAGGAAATCCGGGTAGGCAAATTTCATCAACCCCTTCATGCAAGCAACCACCATCGACCCAAGCCCTTCTAACCTTTCACAACTGTCCACAACTATCTGACATGTTAAATTTATCTTTTTAGCACACTTTCCCATAGTAATTTACATAATCAACCATATGCACATTATCATTAACAAAATAAATATTCATGTACACCATGCATTTATACTTAACCCTCAACATGGGTCCACAATATCTAGATTGACAGGAAAATATAACTGACATACATATTGTATGCATTCTAATTTTCCAAGTAATAATATAACATTATACTTTCTCATTTATGTTTGCTATTCACATTGCAACATTTTACCTTGACAGGTTTTCTTGTTGCTATTAAGCTACAACTAGTTAATCCCATAAGCAACATTAGTCATAAATATGCATCATTTAACAAGTATTCACTTTCCAAATCATTTTAGTTTCATGCATAAAAGTATATAAAAATATTCATTAATGTGTAAATGATAATACCAGTTAGGGTATCAATCCAAACATTTCCAATTTCCCACACTATATTATTATCAATAGACTGGTACGTGAAGTAATCACCAACCATCTTAATGTATCCATGACAAGACTTAATCAACAATTAGTTATTACAGTCAAGTTTCACTACATGACTCTTTATTTATTTTTAATATCTAAAGGGGCTCTTCTAATTTCCTTTTAAAACACTTTATTGTCCTATTCAAGGACATTCCCCATATTTTACATTTATGCACTAACTTATTAAAAGTAGTGCATTATACCTTTAGTCATGTTCATTAAATTTATCATTAATATTTCCATATTTACAAAGATTGGTCATCAAACTTCATTTTCACTATTGAGTGTTCAAGACTATTCATGGGTGTAAGAAAGGTCTTATTGTCATTTATCCTCATCACGATTCAAATGTCATCATCATAATTTTGCAACTGAATTTATTACTTACTACTCATTAATGTAGTTATAAACATGAATCACACATATCATGTGAAAAATATTCTACTTCATAAATCAACATGTAAGTTGTTAGAATCATACCTAAATTGATGCCGACTAGTAGCATACGTCGATTTCTTTTTTGCTTAACAAATCCCACAAGCGCCAGTGCTTCAAACTTCAATTTTGATACCACTTGGAACATACCTCGGTAACCTCACATGAAAATGTAGGGAGTTAGAAACGTTTTACACAAATTACCCACATGTAATTACCCAAATCATGATTGAACATTCCTCGTTAACCAATAAATAGAGTATTCATTAATACATAGAGTAACTTTTAGTAGAGGAATAGTAAGCTACGTAAACATTAACAACCACTTTTGTAATATATTAACATAAAATGAATGATGAACCTTAAATCCATTTCATGATTCCTTTAACCAGATTACTGAATCACATATTGGACAATATGAACATCACATCAGGCAAGGAATCAAGATCATCAAATTGACACAGTAATCAATCACATCATTGAACACCGATATACCCTGGAAACCCAGTAGGGTGAAAATTGGAAAACATTTAATTTATCATTAAATGCTCGTGAGGGTGTTCACCCCTCACTCAATGGATTCTAAGGGATTCCACCCCTTATCCATTGTTATAAAATATTACAATGAAATATAATTAAAATACAACATACCTAGCTAAAATATATTACAATTGTCATGAAAACATTTACTCACAAATCACCACTCTCTATATCCTTGTGGCATGATATTTCCATCAGTGGACCGTCCTACAACTCGTACTCATCAACATGAACCATTAGTTCTTATCTACCACAAAGTTAAACATAATTTGTCTTTGCACAAGAAACCATCCTTTCCTGTCATTGTTGTCACCAACAAGGTTTGGTAACATGATTAGATAAAGTATTAATCAATCGATAATCAGTCTTTATAAATGATATTTTAACATTTATTCATGTGCATACATGAGATGTAAATATAATATTACAACATTCTTCTTCTAACAACATTGTGCATGTATAAACAAATAATTATCAAGCATGTTAAAATAATAACCACGTTACTATGATCATTCTCACAACAACACATGTTCATATCCAAAGGAAACCACTGTAACCATTCATTTCATTGAAAGGATACAAGGAACTTATCTTTGTTTTCCATGCATGTAATTAGATAAAAACTTATTGAAAGAGAGCTAGCCCCTTAACTTCTTCTTTGTGCATGTAACTAAGTAATCTCTCCAATACAATAGATATTATTATAAGACATAAAAATACATGCCCCCTTCTAAGGGAAAGCTAACATTATAGAAATCATTATGGTGCATGAAAATGCAAGTCCCTAAACATATTTCCTAGGATAAAGTGATTTACAAAATCTATTATATTCACAAAGACATGCATTTCTCTAGAACAAAACTAACATGTTAGTCATTAAATATTGCATGGAGATATATGTATTTTATAAGGAAAGCTAATGAATTTATTGCAAGTAATTACTTATTTTACTTTCCATGGCCTGACATAATACTTATTCTTTTTTTCCACACAAATCCACGCTTCTCTTTAAAATATATAACACAATAGTTATATTTTCATGCATATAATCAGCTAGTGTTTCTCCACTTATGTTGGAAATAATACTAAGAGGGGGGGTGAATCAGTATTAGCAACTTAACAATATTTCATTTCCATAGACAGATTTATATACGCTACTTCTGTTAATGCAACTTGCGTATATACGCAATTGTGTTTAGAGCAACTAGGTATACCTTGTAAGCTTATTATTTAGTGAGTTGATCTTTATCTGTGTATCAAAACCATATAAGCAATAACAGGTATAGTAAAAACAGAGCAGACAATCACACGCAAGAACACAAGATATAAAGTGGAAACCCAATGTGGGTGAAAAACACCTGTTGCAATTCATCTCTATCTTCTTTTAATAAGAAACTTATTTTTATAATATTTATGTACTGGTACAGTCTTATACCAGTACGCAGGCTTCTACTTACAGAAGTCTACAACCTTCTCTCATTCTCTAGCTTCTCCTATAAGGGAGCTACAACCCCCTTAACTCTTGTACTAGCTAATGTACTAGTACGTAGGTGTTGACCTACAAAAGGCTACAACCTTCTCTTTTCTTCCAGGGACAACGTTTCATAAATTTTCAGACTGGATCCATCAATAACATCAATCAAACATCAAAATATATCTGCATCAATCAATCTCCCTTGTACTAACCAAAACTGAATCAAACAATCACTTCTGTGAATGTTGTAACGAGAATACAGTAATAGTACCAGAACCCAACCAAAACCTAGAACACTGCAACATTAAATAGAACTAGCTAAAACATATTTTATGAGACGTAAGCTACTTCAATATATCGAACCTACATGCATACATTGTTATATGAATCCAAACCTATGTATACACTATTTTGAATTGTCGAACTAGCGTGTATACATGCCTTTGCTATACTAAACCTGTGTACACATTTGTAAAAGGTGATTTATCCTTTTCAGCTATTTAGGCATTAGTTATACCCAGATCATCAAATTTATAGATCAAGACATGTGCCAAATATAAAAGATCAAAAACCACATAAAGATACTTCTCTCCATGCCATAATATCTTGACCCATAAATAGAAGTTATCTTTCTTCAAGCGCTCAGGTTCCTCCTTGATTCAGATCCTGCTATGCACCATAACCCAATCACCAGTATTCTAGATCTTACTTTTCATTAGATATTCAATACTTGAGTGTCTTTGCCTAATGATCTCCTCCTCCTTTCATAGTCTTAGTCCATAGTCAATACCATGGTCCAAAACCATTTATAAGCAATACCTTGGACCAAATACCTGGGGTCAATACTTCGGTCAAGATACCTTGGATCAATAACACGGGTCAAAATATCATGGACAAAATACCACTAATAAAAGCCAAGGTTTCCAACATGTATGCACCTTTCCTTGCGTGAAAGTGCGTGTATATGCATACATGCCTTTTCGTCTGCAATCCCACATGTATACACAGTTTGGTCAAGGGGAACCTACATATACCTCTTTTTCTTTCATTTTGTGATCCTGAACTGTGATTTGTCATCTGAGTGAGTTGCCATCAAGGACAACATATGTGCCATAGCGCCAAACCTGTGTCATAATGCCAACAATCTCCCCCTTTGGACTTGATGGCAACCCCAAGTTACTCTCTTCCTTTGTCATCAAGGGCAAAGGGTTATGCTCCCCCTGAGTGCATGCTGAATTCTCTGATATACTGAACTGTGCTTATCATGCTCCCCCTGAATGTAAGCAAGGTCTAAAAAAAGATGTTCTTCAAGAAGAACATGACTCTATACATCATAAATGACCTTCCTATCACCAAAGACTCATACATACATCCATCTCCCAACCAAGTGGGAATATACAAAAAGTTTATACATGGTAAAACAAGAACATTACATCATCCATCCCAGGCATAGTGGGGAAACAAAATAGGTCGTTACATGACCTTGATAATAAAAGATATACATGGCATAGAGACATAATATCTAAAACGAGATAGTTATCAACAACTATCATCAATAGCTTCTGTCAATCACCATCATCAACCATGATCTCCCTTTGCACCTGTTCCACCTGAACCAAAAATAGTTGTGAGATTGTACCAAAATCTTCTAAGATAATGCTAACAATGTATTCTTAGAAGTATATGCTCCCCCTGAACCTAAGCCAGGTGATCAATGTTAGACCCATATCAGACTCTTTTCATCCTAAGTCTATCCCACTAATATTCTTCAAACCAACATATATGTGACTGTATGCACTGAAACTGGCGTATGTACACGAATATACTTCATGAAACCCACGTACACCCACTTTTCTCTAAAAAAGATAAGAATCAATGGCAAGAAGATGCATCAACTACTCCCAGCTTCTGTTTGAGGTATTCAAATGTCTCTCTGGGCAGTGGTTTGTTGAATATATCAGCAACCTGTTCTTTGGAGGGAGCATACTCCAATTTGACCTTTTGTTCAAGCACTTGTTCTTGGAGAAAATGATATTTGATAGGTATGTGCTTGGTTTTGGAATGCATGACAAGATTCTTTGAAATACTAATTACACTTGTATTATCACACAAAATGGATATGGATGGAGTACAAGTGATTTGAATGTCTTGCAAATTTTTCATCATCCAAAGAAGTTGTGTGCAGAAAGATGTAGCAACCACATATTCTGCTTTAGTTGTAGATAATGCAATTGAACTTTGTTTCTTGTTGAACCAAGACACTAATCTGGAACCCATGAAGAATGCACCATCACTAGTGCTTTTTTTCATCCATGCTTTCTACCTAATCTGCATCTGTATATGCATGAAGTGTAAGATCTGTATCTCCGGGATACCATAAACCAAAGTTTTGTGTCCCTTAAAGATATTTAAAAATCCTCTTTACTGCCTGAAGGTTTGCTTCCTTTGGATTTGCTTGGAATCTTCCAACTATTCCCACTGCATGCATGATGTCTGGCTAGGTACCTGTTAGATAGAGTAGTCTAGTAATCACAGATCTATAGGTTGGTTGATGCACTGCTGTTGATTCATCATTTGATCTGAGGCTGCATCTTGTTACCATAGGGGTACATACTGGTTTAGCATCTTCCATTCCATATTTCTTCAAGTTCTGCTGGAGGTACTTGGTTTGTGATAGAAAATTGCCATCTTTATTTTGTTGAACTTGTAAGCCAAGAAAATATGTAAGTTCACCAAGAAGGGACATTTCAAATTCTTTCTGCATTACCAAAGCAAAGTTTTTACTCATAGCTTCTTCATTACTACCAAAAATGATATCATCAACATACACAACAAGTATTAGAAATTTATCAGTGTCAATTTTTATATATAGATTGCTATCAGCTGATCCTTTTGAAAAACCTTATTGATGAAGGTATTTGTTAAGACGATAATACTAGGCCCTTGGAGCTTGTTTTAGACTATAGAGAGCCTTTTTGATTCTGCATACAAGTTTTGGATTATTTCTAAGGATGAATCCATCTAGTTGCTCAATATATACGTCTTCTTCTAGATCTCCATTAAGAAAGGTAGATTTCACATCCATTTGATATACTTTTAACTTTTGAAAGCTAGAAAGAGTAAGGAACATTCTTATGGCTACAAGTCTAGCAACAAGTGCAAAATTTTCTTCAAAGTCTATACCTTCTTGTTGAGCATATCCTTTAAAAACAAGTCTAGCCTTGTTTCTGACAACTTCCCCATTTTCATTCAACTTGTTTTTGAATATCCATTTGGTTCCAATGATATTCTTATCATGAGATCTAGGAACTAATTCCCAAGTGTTATTCTTTTCAATTTGCTCAAGTTCTTCATTCATGGCTTTGACCCAACATTCATCTTTACATGCTTCATGTACATTTTATGGTTCGATGGGGGAAAGCATTGCTAGATAACTTGAAGCTTCTGTAATAGTTCATCTTGTCTGTGCACCTGCCTCTTTATGTCCCAAAATTTGAGTCTCTGGATGATTTTTCTGAACATATCTGGATGGAGACTTTTCTTCTACTGTTATCCACTCTTCTAGTGTTTCATTGGTTTCTTCTTCATCATCATTAGCCTGATTTGATGTGGAAGGATATTCCTCATCTTCTTCCCACTCTTCAGTTTTTACCTGCTTTGGATTTTTGCCTACTTCATCAACCACAACACCAATACTTTCAACAATTTTCCCTAGTCTTTTATTATAACACTTGTATCCCTTACTTTGGGAAGAGTAACCAAGTAGAATGCTTTCATCTGCTCTAGGTTCAAACTTTCCAAGTTTTTCATCAGTCCTTTTGATGTAACATTTGCTTCCAAAAACTTTGAAGTATTTTACAATAGGAGTCTTACCATACCAAAGATCATGAGGAGTTTGAGTGTTGTTTACCCGAACATTTGTTTTGTTGAGAATAGTGACAACAACAAATGCAATTTCACCCCAGAAGGTTGCGGGAGTTCCAAACTCATCTAGCATAGCACGAGCCATCTATTGAAAAGTTCTGTTCATCCTTTCTACCACTCCATTTTGCTGAGGAGTCCTTGAGGTAGAGAATTCCCTTCTTATTCCATGTTCTTCACAGAAGTCGAAAAATTCATCTGAGGTAAATTCCCCTTCTTGATCAGACTTGAGACATTTGATTTTGTGATCTGATTCATTTTCAACGAAAGCCTTGAATGGTTTGAATTTTTCGAATGCTTCATCTTTATGCTTTAGAAGTCCTATCCAATACATTCTAGAAAAGTTGTGAATGAATAATATAAAGTATTATTCTCTGTGAGGTGACTTTTTCCTTGATGGACCACATAAATCAGTATGGACAAGTTCAAGTGGCTTACTTGTTGATCCTTCCTTCTTAGGGAAATGTGTTCTGGTTTGCTTACCAAATTGACATGATTTGCATATTTTTATTTTATGGAATTTTGATGCCAGGAATATCATGAACAGATTGGTATTTGCATGCTTTCCTTATTTGAGGGAAGCTTATATGCCCCCAATCTTTTGTGCCATAGCCAGTGTTCATCATTTTTGCTTAGATAACATTGTTGTTGTCCTCCCTTGAGTATGTATAAATTATTTGGAGTTCTTATGCGTTTGATCACTGTTTATCCTGTATCAAGCTCATGAACAACACATCCATTTGATCGAAATACTACCTCATTTCCTTGATCACACATTTGACTAACACACAATAGATTATGCTTTAAACCATCAACATACATAACAGTCTTAGCTTTGACCTTTTCTTTTAAAAGAACAGAGCCTTTACCTTTTATGACTGCAGGGGTGTCATTTCCAAATGAGACCTTCCTTTCCTTTCCTAAGGCACTATATGGCTAAAGTTTTCTTTGTAACCTGTCATGTGTTTCGAGCATCCACTGTCGATGTACCATTGATTTTCTTGTCCTTCTACATATAAGGCTATACCAGATCTTTCGATTTGCACTTCTTTCTTTTTCCATGTTTTGGGACCCAATGAAGCTTACTCCTTCTGAGATGTTTTCCGAAATTTACTCCTGCATTCAGAGCCTTCATGATCGAGGTTGTTATAGATAGAGCATTCTATTTCATTTTCAAGAGCAGTAAAGTTATTGTAGGTCCTTTTCATGATCCCAGACACATTCTTTTTATTTCGTGCTTCTCTAGTCATGATGGTCTTGTAAGCAACACATTGAGCAGCCTTTTGTCCAAAGTTATGACATGAAAAACATTGGCCATTAAAGAAATTCATGCGATTATCAAATCTACTGACCTGATGATTGTAGTTTCCATTGATATTCATTCTTGAAGCAAATTGAGAATTATTTACCTGTGGTTGGTTATAGCTTTTGTTCATCCTTGAAGTATATTGAACTTGATTTACTTGGTGATCCACTTTAAGCATCTTCTGACAATTGTCAACCTATTCAGTTCTCCTTACTGCATCAAGATAGCTTTTGGAGGTTGATGGCTTCTGTGCTTGAGATGGTTCCTCAGTATATCCAAGACCTGTCTTTATTAGAGCAGAATGTTACACTTTGATAATTTCATCTAAAGTTTCTGATCCTTCAGCAAACCTAAGATTGAGAGCTTTTGTTTTCTCAATTTCTTTTCTTAGATCCATAATTTCACATTCTAACTTTTCATTGTGTTTTTCCCTTTGAGCAAGTTGGAATGTCAGAGTATCTATAATAATACTCTTTTCTTCTAAACAGATTTTAAGTTTAGAAATTTCTTCATAGAGACCATCTTCATCTAAAGCATCCAAGAAATCATCATATTCAAAAGCCATCAGAAGTCCATAATCATTACTATTTTCATCTTCATCACTATTTGATAAATCATCACTATCTTCATGTGTATAGTAGCTCTTCTTATTTACACTTTGTTTTCTATTCCATTTTTCTGATTCCTTACCTTTATCAAGCTTATATTTGTGAGGACATTTGGCAGCATAATGAGCTACTCTTCCACAAGAAAAACATTTGAAGGGTAGTTTACATCTGAATCTTCCAAAACCCCATTGAAGGTTCTTGACAAAGTTTGATTCTTCCTCTCCTTCTGACGTATGTCCTGACTCATTGAGTTCTCCTTTACTTGAAGCTTTGAATGATGCTTCTCTCATATCTAATGGACCCCCTTTTCTCATTTCCAAAGTCATTAGGATTCCGTGCAGCTGTGACATAGTAATACTATGAAGATCCTGCTTTTCTTCTATGGCAAAAACTTTTGATTCAAACTTAGAAGACAAAGATTTTAGAACCTTTTCAACTAAGGTAACTTATTTTATCTCTTCACCCAAGTTTTTCATACGATTAACAATCTCATCTATACGTAGGAAATAATTAGCTACAATTTCATCATTGTACAGTTTGAGAGTTTCATATTGAATTCTGAGAGATTGTAATTTTGCACGTTTTACCTGATCGTCTCCTTCATAGCTTAGAATGATCTTGTGCCATATTTCTTTGGCGGTTTTGAGCTGCATAACCTTGACAAACTCTGATTGTGATAGACTCCTCAATAGATTATCTACATCCTTTGCATTTGTTTCATACTACATTTTACCTGTCGTATCTGTAGGAGTTGCTGATGGAATGTGTATCCTCCTTCCACGATATCCCAAAATTCTATTCCAAGAGATTGAATATAGGTTGTGGTTCTTACCTTGCAATAGACGAAGTTGCTCCCATCAAAGATTGGTGGCCTGATGGATACCTCTCTTTCGTAGTTGCTCATGATGATAAATCTTCCTTTAAGTGATCAAGCTTCTTCTGAAGGACCTGCTCTGATACCAATTGTTGAAAATAATAGTGAGAGGGAGGGTGAATTAGTATTAGCAACTTAAAAATATTTCATTTCCATAAACAGATTTATATACGCTACTTCTGTTAATGCAACTTGCGTATATATGCAACTATTATTAGAGAAACTAGGGTATACCTTGTAAACTTATTATTTAGTCAGTTGATCCTTAATCTATGTATCAGAACCATATAAGCAGTAATAGATACAGTAAAAATAGAGCAGACAATCACATGCAAGAACACAAGATATAAGGTGGAAACCTAATGTGGGTGAAAACCACCTACTGCAATTCGTCTCTATCTTCTTTTAATAAGAAACTTATTTTTACAATATTTTTGTACTCGTGTAGTCTTATACCAGTACACAGGCTTCTACCTGCAGAAGGCTACAACATTCTCTCGTTCTCTAGCTTCTCCTAGAAGGGAGCTACAACCCTCTTAGCTCTTGTACTAGCTGATGTACTAGTACGTAGGTGCTAACCTACAGAAGGCTACGACCTTCTCTTTTCTTCCAGGGACCACATTTCATAAGTTTTCAGAATGGATCCATCAATAGCATCAATCAAACATCAAAATATTTCTACTTCAATCAATCTTCCTTGTACTAACCAAATTTAAATCAAACAATCACTTCTCTGAATGCTGTAACCAGAATACAGTAATAGTACCAGAACCCAACGAGAACCCAGAACACTGCAATAGTAAATAGAAGTAGCTAAAACATATTTTATGAGATGTACGCTACTTCAATATGTTGAACCTATGTACATACGTTGTTATATCCAGGAAAACCTGTGTATACATCTTTTTAATTGTTGAACTAGTGTGTATATGTGCCTTTTCTATACTAAACCTGCATACAGATCTGTGAAAGATGATTTATCCTTTTCAACTATTTAGACATCAGTTATACCCAGATCATTAGATTTACAGATCAAGACATGTGCCAAATATAAAAGATCAAAAACCACATAAAGATACTTCTCTCCATGCCATAAGATCTTGACCCATAAATAAAAGTTATCTTTCTTCAACCACTCAGGTTCCTCCTTGATTCAGATCCAGCTATGCACCATAACCCAATCACCAGTATTCTAGATCTTACTTTTCATTAGATATTCAATACTTGAGTGCCTTCGCCTAATGATATCCTCCTCCTCTTATAGTCTTAGTCCTTACTTGATACCATGGTCCAAAACCACTTAGAAGTAATACCTTGGACCAAATAGATGGGGCCAATACTTTGGTCAAGATACATTGGATCAATACCACGGGTCAAAATACCACGGACCAAATACCATAGATAAAAACCAATTTTTCCAACATGTATGTGTTTTTCCTTGCGTGAAAGTACGTGTATACACATACGCGCCTTTCGGTCTACAATGCCACGTGTATACATAGTTTGGTCAAGGGGAGCCTGTGTATACCTCTTTTTCTTTCATTTTGTGATCCAGAACTGTGATATATCATATGAGTAAGTTTTCATCAAGGACAACACATGTGCCATAGCACCAAACCTATGTCATAATGCCAACAACTTCTACATGTGTTCTTTTCACATAGTTATTTTCAGGAGCATAGTTATTTTCAGGAACCCAACATAGTTTCTCTATCTTTTTATGTACAAATTTCTTATGCATTTGTTTCCAAGAAAGTATCATAACAATGTTCTCATGCATTTGTTTCAAGACAGTATCATAATCAACTGTTCTTTTGGGCATAAGAACTAAAATAATAATAATGTTGAACTTTTATGCATTAAACCATGCTATTAAATCAACTAACCAATATACAACACAAAAATCATTTATATTTTTACCCACCAAAACATGTAACTTTTGCAAACTATTGCAAAGGAATTAACACAATTGACTTATCTTTCACACACAAGAAAAATATATTATTTCTGAAGAAGATACTTATATTATCTCTGTGCATTTGATCTCTTCATAGGTTATTATATTTCCTCATAACTAAGTATTTTTTTCAAAAGAACTCTCTTACAGACGAGAATCCATGTGAATCTTTTCCATGGACTTATTAAATAACTAATAATTTCCAAAGCTATGGAAATATTATACCACGACCAAGAACAAAATCGTTGTGTTCTTTTCAATAAGACCACAAGTATTATTTATTCTAATGAACCAAAAGGTCATAGTTACTTATCTTATCTTCAACAAATACTTATGTCTTATAACCACGTAAGGTAGTTATTAAAACTACACTTTTCAAAAGAAATCCCACTTTCGAAGAAAAAAAATCTAATTAACTATTCTCTTTTAGTTTTCATCACCCATGAAAATATTTCACAAATTACCCTCTTTAATCTATAATCACTTCTAAGAAAATAACATGGATTGGTTATCATTTCATACATGAGTACAAAATTCCTTCTTAAGAAAAGAGCATGCATCCTATCTTTTCTTACATAAAATGCATACGCAATGTTATATAAATACAAGGTTACTTATCTTTTAATGCTGAAAATATATAATAACAATCTCTATCTATATTATTAATATATTTTATTCACTAAGAAAAATATATAATAACAATATTTATCTACATGTAGCAATATATTAAATTACCCATATTGAGATTATTCATGTAATCCCCCCCTCTTCTCCATCATTCTACTCATGCATTAAAAAAAAGAACTAAAAATTAGAAGAGGTGAAATACTCAGTATTTTCTTTGTAATAGTTTAAACTATTGAAAGCTAAAAGAAAAAATACTTACCTCTACATCATAAGTTGTCATACCTCATCACCTCCAATTACAATGCACCATTGAATCCAAGGGTTTTGAGGCAAATTACAGTTTTGAACACCCACAACACATCATCGTTTTCTCTCTGGTGTTTCTTGTTAGTCCCAAGTCTAGAAATAACCCTATGCATATTCCTTTTTTGTATTGACATATCTACTATCCAAAAAACCAACCCTAGCTGGTATGTTATTCAAAAACCCTCGTGGAATTTTTTTTATCTCTTCCATGTCGATATTTGTTGAAATATGGAAACAATAATATTCCAGTTTAATTTGTCCTTGAATTAAATTGTGAATTAAAATCAAATTTAGTCTTAACGACTACTTGGAAATAATTAACTAATTTATTTTAAATTAATAAGTTGGAGAAATTTAAGTTAGAAGTCTTTCTGAAGTCATGCAAGAGTTATCCCTTAAATTAAGGAGATAAGATTGAGTTATATTTGAGTTGTAATTAGTTCACTCAGTTTACTGAGTTAAGTCTAGTTAAATTAGTTCCAAATTGTTTGAGGAACTAATATTGAGTTAACAGTTAGTTGATGCATTAATGCACTCAACTAGTGCTACTCTAGTTAACTGAAGATTGCCTCATCAGAAACTCATGCATGTCTATTTTGAGAAAGAGCCTATTGAGATTAATGTTCAAGGATAGTGTACTATCAGTTGCATGTGTTTTCTCATGGAGAAAACTCATGCATGTAGTCAAGCATTCATCCTTGAGGATTGTGCGGTTTTGAAGGTTGTTTTTCCACTTCGTAATAGGCTAATCATCCACAAGGAACAACACAACAAAATAGGAGCTTGGACGACAGAGAGGAAGGTTGGAGAGAACCCAAGATTGCCTGTGAGCATGTGAGAGGATTGTACTGAGAGATGGCTAGCTGTGAGAGCTAAGGCTTTGTATAATTCCTATGTATTTCCAACATGTATGAAAATAAAATAGTGTGGGGTTTTATCTAAGACTTTCCCAAAAATTATTTTCATGTGTACTGTGCCATTGATTCTTATTCTTCTGGTTATATTGTTTAGTTTGATCTTTAAGCTTCTGCAAATTGATAGTAGAAGTAGGTTATAATATTTTGCTTTTATTTATATTACATTATTGTGTTAACCTATCACAGATTTTCTACATGGTATCAGAGATGTGAACAATATACTGAGAAGAAAATTCGAAGTTTGAAGTTCAGGGTTGCAGGTGCAAATCAAATTCATATCATACTTCAGGGTTGGCCAATGGCATTCTATGGCTTGAGACTCAAGTATGCCTTGGAAGGTAGCTCAGATTACATAGCATAGAAAGATAGAATGGAGGTTGTATTAGAAGACAATGGCTTGAAGGAATTCATTGATCAAGAAATCCCTAAGCCAGGTTCAACTAATGCACAAGAGTTGGTTGAGTGGAAGAAGTGTGTGGCGAAGGCAAGACAGATCATCCTTGAGGGAGTTCGATACCATATTGTCTCGAGTCTCCATGGGAAGGATATTCCATTTTCAATGTGAGAGACATTGAAGGACCTCTACTAGAACAGTATCAACGAGAGGACATTTGCACTCAAGGATAAGCTTCAAAGAATCAAGATCGAGAAGGGCGATACTATTTCCACATATCTAAACAAGCTCACCACCTACAAAGATGATCTTGGAAGTGTGGGAATAACTATTGTCGATGATGATATGGTGAGCCTTGCTCTCCTTGGCCTTCCAAAGAGTTGGAATAGCTACTAGGACTTTGTGAATGGAAGGGAGAAATTGTCGGATTGGGAATGACTATGGTAAGATCTTATGCAGGAGGAGATGAGGAGGAGCACACAAGATGGTTCTTCATCCAAGAATGATGATGAAGAAAATATTGCCATAACAAGTAAGGCAAGGAAAGAGAAGGGGAAGGCTTCCCCTTTCAAATCAAACTCTTCTCATGGAGGGAAGAAGGGTGGCATGTCTAAAGTAAGATGCTTTAATTGTAAATAGATGAGACATTATGCGACTAGTTGCCCATTGAATAAGTCTAAGAAGGGATCCTCGGAAGGATCGGAAGGTGAGGCATTAGCTTCTCAGTTCAAAATGGAATTTACCCTTGTCACATGCATGTTGTCATCGATGATTGGTTATGTCTAGTATCTTGATAGTGGGCACAGTTGCTTTTCAGAGGGAGCATGGAGCTTCTCTCACCTTGACAAAGGTGATGTATGTACTTGGATTGAAGAAGAAGTTGGTATTAGTCGCGATGTTGGAGGACAAAGGCTACGATGTTTTCTTCAGAAAAGGAAAGGTGTTCCTAAGACACATAGCCACGGGTCAGACCAAGAGGATAGGGATTCAGGTGAAGAATCTCTATAAACTAGAGGTAGATGATTGTGTAGCATTGAGTACGAAAGTAGAATTAGTGCAAAGCTAAGACATTGGCAAGTTGTGGCATAGGCGGTTGGGCCATTTACGTCATGAGGCTTTAAATATATTGCAATAGATATGTACATGACTTCCCAAAGGTAAACATGAGCAAGTTTACACATGCAACGGTTGTACCTTGGGAAAGTACACCAAGTCTTCCTTTCATGATCGAGACGGTCGAGCAGAGGCTATCTTAGAGCGAGTTCATACTGATTTGTGTGGATCATTCTCGATGGCATCCACAATGAAGCAAAGGTATTATGTGATTTTCATTTATGACTATTCTCGTAAATGTTGGATTTATTTCATGCAGAAGAAGGACCAAACCTTCACAAAGTTTTGTGAGTTAAAATATTTGGTCAAGAAAGAGTCAGGGAAGAAGATCAAGGCCTTGAGAAGTGACAACGGTGTAAAATATGTATCTCAAGTGTTTAAGGACTTCTGTGCAGCGGAAGGAGTTAAACCAGAGTTGACGACACCTCATAACCCACATTAGAATGGGGTGGCCGAGAGGAAGAACAGATTTATTATAGGGGCATCACAGGAAATGTTGCATGACCAAGGCCTACCACTTCGCTTATGGGTTGAGGCATGCAATACAATGGTCTATTTGCATAATAGAAGCCTACATCGCATACTTGGGATGAAGACACCAAAGGAATCTTTCTCCTATAAGAGACCAGATGTGGGTCACTTCAGGATCTTTGTTAGGCCCCTATACTACTAGTGTAACCCCTTATTGTTATTAGTACAACCCTGTTATTATATTGTTGTACCCATGTAGTCCCCATATTTTTATTATTGTGCCCTTACATTATTATTGTTATGTCGGCTCTGATTATATTATGGCCCCTTAGACTCCTATATATAGAAAGGAGGCCTTGTCATTTGTATCATCCAAAAATTGTTCATTTGTGTAATGTAAAGGAGGTTGCCCCCTTGAAGAGGCTAAATTATAAGGTGTTTATCTATCTTTTCTATAATTTTATGAGCTGGTTTCATAACATTTGGTATCAGAGCTTTGGATTCTAGGGTTTTGTTGCTCTAAATATGTCATTGTTGAATTTTTGCCATAACTTGTTTTCTGCAACTTTTTAGAAGAGAAAACAAAAATCCATTCGAGAAGAAATCAGTCTAACTCTTGGGTCTGAATTTTAGATCTTTTCTCGCTGTATTTTATTAGATATGATCCCATGAAGTTAGAGATTTTCCAGACTCCCGAATTACATTCCAAACAGGTGACCAAGGGAAAATCATCATAAATTGTTTTATGAGCATCATATTGAAATTTCATATGAAGTTTCGGAAAGAGAACTTCCTATAGTTTTATTTAAATTAGTTACAGGTACTAAGGTTAAAACAATGAGATGTGCCATGCCATACAAGTTTGCTCTACTAAATTAGTCTATAATCAGGTCACCGTGCGAGAGTTGGCATAACTCTTTCTTGGATAATCAACTTCTGATACAACTTGTAGGTTTAGAAAGAGAACTCAAAGAGATACTGCAAGAAGAAATTTAAGAACTTGGAGATCTGAAATTACAAAGTTATAGTGCTTTCAAGATTGAGCTCCTAAAATCAAGAAAAATCGAGATGAGGAAGTTTGATAGCAAGGATCCAATAAATTGGATACTACAGATGGAGAAATATTTTGATCTACATGGTGTACCACTATTACAAAAGGTATGTATTTCATCTTCATATTTAGAGAAAGATCAGTTTTTATGGTATAAAGGGTTTTGTTCTTGTAAACCACTTGTTACGTGGTCAATTTTCACGGAGGAAATTATAGCACATTATGGGGATACAAAGAGCAACACCTTCTTTAGAGAAACACCACAACAATTGGAAGAAAAAAGAGAAAAAGGGATTTTTTTTAAAGTGGAAAGAAAAATTATGGCAACAAGGAAGTCTACCCCTCACAACGATAAAGACGGAAGAGTTGTTTCTCTTAGCCTTCCACAACCTACAAGGGTTACACCACAACAATTGGAAGAAAAAAGAGAAAAAGGGCTTTGTTACAATTGTGATAACAAATACATTAAAGGTCATAAGTGTGTCGAGAATAAATTATTTTACATTGATTGTGGAGAGGAGGAAGAAAAGGATCAAGAAATATCAAAAGAAGAGTATATACGACATAAACCAACCCCATAGAAAGAAGAAATGAATCCGACCATGTCTTGTAAAGCATTAGAAGGAATTACTACTCAAACTCTTAACATAGAAGGACATATCAAGAAGAAAAAGGTTCAAGAAGTGAAAGAGCATGTCAAGAAAGAAGAAATGAATCCAACCATATCTTGTAATGCAATGGCCAAAATTACCACTCCTGAAACTATCAAGATAGAAGGACGTATCAAGAAGATAAATGTTCAAGAAGTGAAAGATCACATAGAGCATCAAGAAATGAATATGACCATATATTGTAATGCACTAGAAGAAATTACCACTCCTGAAATTCTCAAGACAGAAGGACATATCGAGAAGAAAAACGTTCAAGCAATGAAAGATCACATCAAGCATCAACAACAAGTTCTCTAACTTTTGAAGGATAATGCCATTTTGGTGCAGACTGAAATGAAATAATGGGAATATCAACATCACAATTAAAGAAGTTTTGATGTAGGCAAATGGGTATTTTTATGGTTACATACATACAAACAAATGTCCCTCAAGAAAGCTATTTATGAGAAGGAAATGTTGGAAATACTACATGCACTTTAGAAATGGCAACCTTACCTAATGGGAAGACACTTCAAGGTAAAAAGGGATCATGATAGTATTAAATACTTTTTAGAACAAAGATTATCCTCTAAATAACAATAAAAATGGGTCACAAAGATGTTAGGTTATGACTTTGAAATCATCTACAAAAAAGGGAAGCAAAATGTTGTGGCAAATGCACTCTCAAGAAAGGATGAGAATATGGAAGCATTGTTGTGTGCCATTTCTATTACCAAACTAGATTGGATAAATGAAACGAGGTATGAATGGAAGAAGAACGAAGAATTGTGGCCACTCATTCAAAACTTGCAGAAGATCCTAGTTCAAAAAATATTTCTAGAACTTGACGAGGAAGGAAAAAATCATACTGGAGCTTGGAGCAGTCACAGAAACAAGAACCCGACAACTATAAAATTGATCAATTTTAGAGTATCTCATCAAGTGGAAGAACTTACCCACTAAAGATTCCACATGGTAGGACAAGAATTTTATACAGGAGCATCAAGAACTATTCAAGCGTTGAGGACAACACTTTTTGAAGGAGAGGGGCATGTTAGGCCCCTATACTACTAGTGTAACCCATTATTGTTATTAGTACAACCCCCTTATTATATTGTTGCACCCATGTAGTCCCCATATTGTTATTATTATGCCCCATAGAAGCCCACTATTGTTATTATTATGCCCTCACATTATTATTATTATGTCAGCTTTGATTATATTATGACCCCTTAGACTCCTATATATAGAAAGGAGGTCTTGTCATTTGTATCATCCAAGAATTCTTCATTTGTATAATGTAAATGATGTTTCCCCCTCAAAGAAGTTGAATTCTAAGGCATTGATCTATCTTTTCTATCTTTTTGTGAGTTGGTTTCATAACAATCTTTGGCTCATTAGTATATGGCCATGTGACAAAGGATGCACGGAAGAAGCTTGAGCCAACACAAGAGTTGGGGATATTTTTGGTGTACACTAACACACCTCACAACTATTAGGTGTACTTGCCTATCAGTTGGAGGACAGTGGTTCGCAGAGATATCAAGTTTAATGAGTAGAAGGCCATGCAAGCTTCCCTTGAGAGGGAGCTCCATGGAGGAAGTATTGGTTCCTAAGCAGGAGGAGCCTTGGAATGATGTGAAGTAGCCGCATGCACAGGTTCCAGGAGTGGAGACATCCACTCAAACAGAGTCTTCCAGTGATGGATAGAAGTACACAAGTGAAGTTGAAATATTGTTGGAGGATGTGCGAGAGAATGTGGGAGCACCATCTTCTCACTGTAGACAAAGGAGGTCACCTGAGAGGTACACTCGATACATGGTTGTTGCTGGGGAATGTGTTGAGATCGAGTCATATTCCTTTGAGAAAGTAGTGCAACAACTGATTTGGGTTGATGCTATGGTGGAGGAGTATGACTCCATAGTTCATAATAGTGTTTGGGACGTGGCTCCGAGACCGGAGAACAAGTCAGTTGTGAGTTCACGTTGACTTTACAAGGTAAAGCAAGCTATTGATGATAGTTTGGAGAAGCATAAGGCAAGATTTATTGCCCGTCGCTTTTCACAGGTCGCGAGGAGGATCATGTTGCTATAGTATATTTCGACAGAGGAGCAAGATGCTGACATTTTGACAAAGGCATTGTCAAAGTGTAAATTCGAGTTCCATAGAGACAGGATCAGGGTGGCAAATAATCCCTTTCCTGTTGAGAGGGAGCTTTGAAATATGGCAACAGGAATATTCCAATTTAATTTGTCCTTGAATTATTTTGTGAATTAAAATCAAATTTAGTCTTAACAACTACTTGGAAATAATTTATTTATTTATTTTAAATTAATTAGTTGGAGAAATTCAAGTTAGAAGTATTTTTGAAGTCATGCAAGAGTTATCACTTAAATTAAGGAGATAAGATTGAGTTATATTTGAGTTGTAATTAGTTCACTCAGTTTACTAAGTTAAGTCCAGTTAAATTAGTTCCAAACTGTTTGAGGAAATAATAGTGAGTTAATAGTCATTTGATGCATTAATGTACTCAACTAGTGCTACTCCAGTTAAATGAAGATTCCCTCATCACAAACTCAT
>APFE030132020.1:58754-69855 GCA_000404065.3 Pinus taeda | reverse complement strand
TGGGTTATATTGTTCAGCTCGATCTTTAACCTTCATAAAATTGATAGTAGAAGTAGGTTATAGTATTCTGCTTTGATTTATGTTGGATTATCGGGTTAACCTATCACAGGTTTTCTACAAGATCTCTAATATATTTAATCTCCTCCATGTCGAGATCTCTAATTCCATTTTAATGAAACGTGATCCATGTGAGGTTGTCAGATCTTGGATGGAGTGCAAAACTCTTCTCCAGTGAATGAGAGTGATAAGTCTAATTCTAAATGCCCAAACCCATTTTTCTCCCATGGTTATCATCTTCCCTTTCTCTCCTTAGACATGTAAGACGAATAAAGAATATTAAGGGCAGTTATCAAGAAATGAAACCTAACTAAAATGGTTAAGATACACTTTATTAAGAATAGTCTATGTATATTGAAATTGTAAATAAGAATATTTTATTTTACTTAAGTTTTTGCATGAGTATTTATATTACAGATATTACAACAAAGATTTTTTTTTATAAAACCCTTAATAATACATATAGTTACATAATATTTTTTTTTTTTATGTATTTTAATAATTTATTATTTTTCGAGGTAATATTATATATATACTGATATATATATTATAATATATATATATATATATTATGAATTTATATAATTATAGTATATAATACTATAATATATTATATACTAAGCTATTCTAACTTTATAGATAAATTAATATTTTTCATAGAAATTCACTAGAATATGAAAGAATACGATTTTAAGGAATTGTTATTTCAATATTACTTTTTTCGAATGTGAAAATAGATCAACACCCCTGAAAAAAACCCCCTAAGGCACTCAATATTACCTAGATTAACTAATTTAAACTCAAAATATTTTGATTCAAAATTTAACCAAGTTAGTATATGGACGACGACACAACAATCTATATTTGTGTGTGTGTGATGTGTGTATGAATTAATGAGTTATTCATGATATTACTATTTATAGTATTTATTTTAAATTAAATTTAAATATAAAGTTAATGGTAATTGAATATGAACCAGTTATTTAATTATATATTAACTTAGATCTTATATATAATTATTATTATCTCAGATTGGAGGCTTCTATGATTCATGGATTGAATTTTACTATTTTTATCAATATTTAAAATTATTTATTGGCAAGATGGTTGGTTCAAGTCTTATTATGTAATGACTGTTATTGCAACATTTACACAATACAATGCCATGTGGATTAAATTATGGATGCAATGGCAATATTTATGACATGATTTTTAGATACGTTTAGATTTATCATTGTTAAGTTGCAATGAAAACCACCAAAAATTAAAATCTTTGAAAAAAAATCATAGTCACGTAAATAAGATATTTACCATCAATTACTACTCATCATAATTTAAGCAAGTATTTTCATTAAAAATGTCATCATAAATTAAGAAAATATTTGCATTAGAAAGTGATAGGAAAAAGATTATTTATGTTTTCTTCAATAAATAGGAGTAAAAATGTAAGTGTGGAGAGTTAATATATAAGAGTAAAAATTCCAAATGAAATATATTAACCATTAATTAATTAAAATGTAACTTAATTATTTTATTATATATAATACTTATCTATAATATATTAATTTAACCACTTTTCAATTACTAATATGTTAATTAAATTTAAAATTTTATTAGTCAAATTAAATTAACTTTATTCATAGCAAAACACCATGGTATAAAATCATTAACAATTAAATGAAAATTTTATTAAACCATATTTTTTATTTAATATTTAAAAGTAGTTAGATACATATAATATCATTAACACCAATTAATAAATTATAGCAAAAAATTATAAAATTTCTTTATTTAATATAGCCAGTGAGTAGTAAAGACTTATTAATAATAAATTAAAATGGTTCATAAGAAACTTTATTTTTAATATTTATATTTTTTTAAGGAAGATATTCAACCTATCTTTTGCAAAAGGACAATTACCCTTTAAATGATATCTATCTATACTTTACAATGAAAATTTAAAACATTCTAGACAACTTTCAGAATGAAAACATTATCACTACAATAAGTCATTATTATTGTGAATGAGTAGGAAAAATTTAAAACTTTCTAGACAACCTTCTCAACAAAAAAATTATCACTATAATCATACGTTATTTTAGTGGCATGGTTACACAAAGAGCATGAAAGCCATGGTATCTATTTTCAATGTCAAAAGGAAAGCATACATTTGGTGGGAAGATGTGAAGTGTGTCAAAGACATCAAGACATAGTATTTGATTTGGCATTAATTCACGAGACTCTTCAGGAATAAGTATTTGTCAGAGAGGTACTATGATAGTAAAGCGAAGGACTTCTATGAGCTAAAGATGGGATCAATGATAGATGTCGAGTACACAATTATGTTCTTTGATTTATTGAGGTATGTGTCATATATTAAGGATGAGAAATAAAAAGTTCACAGATTTGTCAGAAAATTACCATTATCATTTAAGGATTGGATTGAGTATGATGAACCTCAGTTGCTGGAGGAAGTCATCGGGAAGTTGAAGCACTATTATGAGAAATCAAAGCGTAAGATAAAATATAACCATGGTTGGAAACGGAATGACAAGACAGAAGGTGAATGGACAACAAAGAGAACAAGACCTTAGGATGCATGTTGGAAAGAGAATGTTACTTGTTACAAGAAGTCTAATGCAGTTGGGAATGGACATGGGTTGTAGCCCAAAGAGTAGCGTAATAGAGGTGATAGTAGGAGACAAATGCAGTGTTGTATAAGAAGGATTTTTGGTCATATCGGGGTGGTAGGCATGACATCTACAATGCTTAGGAGGTGAAAGTAGTTGGGAATGTTGGACAAAGTATTCCACAAATCTATGAAACATTGGATAATAGGTAGGTTCATCATCAAGGATATATCATTGAGATGGAAGGTAAGCTTTGTGATAGATTTGTTTCAATTTGATTGACCCTGGATCTAATTATGGTTAAGTTAATATTGACTTGGTGGATAAGTGTGGTTTGAAAAAGAAGTGCATGTAGAGTCTTAGTTGGTGCAACCAGCTACAGGTTCTAAGAAAAGGGTCCATCATTGGGTAAGATCCTATGCATTTGTGCTGAATGGTATGCCTACATCAACAAATCTGAATGTGCTTCAATTGGGATCATATAATATACTTCTTGGTATGGATTGGTTGTATCTTCATAGGACTAAGGTGGATTGTTATAAAAAAAATAACTTCAACGATTAGATGGCAATGGAGAACATATAATCTTGTAGGATAAGAGGAAGGTGATATCAATTAGAATGGTTACAACTATGCAAGGAAAGTGCAGTCACAGGAAAGGGTGTGTATTATTCATAGTGCATATTTCTAGTGATAAAGGTAAGGATGTTGAGGATGCAGAAGTCTTGAAAATGTATTCGATTTTATAACAATTTTAGGATGTATTTGCAGCAGAGATTTCAGAGTTACCACCTCACTAGGAAGTGGACTTTTTCTATTGAGTTGGTAGTATGGGAAACACCAACATCAAAGGCACTTTACAGGATGACCACTCCAAATCTAGTGGAATTGAAATTGTAGTTGAAGGAAATGCTTGACAATGGCTACATCAGACTAAGTGTGCTTCCTTGGGGTGCACCAATGTTGCATTAGAGGAAATTTTATTTTAAAAGGTTAACATTGAATTTCCATGTCATAATATGTAATCCAATCAAAATATTTTAAAATTCAAAAGAGATACGTGTGTGACTAGGCATTGGCAAATTTTTTATTAATATAATTTGCGTATATTAAGCATGAGTAGTCTCCAAGTGACCCAAAACTACATTAAATACTAAAAATAAAATTAATATCTTATTCTATAAAAGTTATAGTATCAATAATATTTTTAATGACGTGTAACTAATTTGAATCTAAAATTTACCATATTTAATTTAAATTTCCTTAAATCTTGTGTAAACAAATTAATTTAAATATAAAATATATATACTATTATTTTGAAAAAAAATGCATTTATTTGGTTAATTTAAATTTCCTTTAATTTTAAATTTATTAATCTGTATGAATAAATAATTTAATATATATCATATGGTTATTAGTTCTAATGACGTCTAACTATTTTATATTAAATTATTTTTTAATTAAAATTGGTAGTTTAATTTATTTTCAATTTAATTAAAATTTGTTTCTTAATTTAAATTTTATTAAATCTTGTGCTATAAATTAACTGAAGATAAATTATATATATTTTTTTGATAAACATCACATTTATTTGGGTAATTTTGATACAAGTAAAATAATAAAAATAATATATTAAAAAATTGTCTACATGGCATTATTTTATTAATTTCTTAATTTTTTCTTTGGTGGCTATTTTTGAGTTGAAATTTCCTCTAATGCTTTTGAAGAAGAAGGATAGTACTCTCAGGTTGTGCATTGATTACAAGAAGTTGGAAAAGGCAACAATCAATAACATGTACCCATTGCCGAAGATCGATAACTTGTTTGATCAGTTGAAGGGAGCAACAATGTTCTCGAAGATTTATTTGAGATTAAGATATCATTAAGTATGCATAAAATAAGAGTACATCTACAAGACCACTTTCCAGACCAAGTATGGGAATTATCAGTTTGTTGTGGTTTCTTTTGGTTTGACTAATGCTCCAACTATTTTCATGTGTTTGATGAATAATGTGTTGTGTCCTTATTTGGACAAGTTTGTGATTGTTTTCATTGATTATATATTGATATATTCTAAGAAAGAGGAAGAGCATGTCGAATAATTAGAAACAATATTGACATTGTTAAGGGAGCATGAGTTGTATGATAAGGTTAGTAAGTGTAGTTTCTTGCAGATAGAGGTGCATTACTTGGGATATGTTGTTTCCAAGGAAGGCATAACAGTGGATCTGAAAAAAAACAGAGATATCATGGAATGGGCAACACCTAGGAATGTGGATGAGGTAAAATAGTTCATGGGGCTAGTAGGTTATTACAAGAGGTTCATGAGGAAATTTTGATGGATTTACTATCCTATTACATCATTACAGAGAAAGGGAAAGAAGTTAAAACGGACAGAGAAATGTGCATCTAGTTTGGAGCAGTTGAAGTAGATGGTTACAAATGATCTTGTTCTAAATATTGTAGATCTATATAAAGAGTTTGTGGTGTGTACATATTCTTACAAGAGGGGACTTGGTGGAGTCTTGAAATAGGAGGGTTAGGTGGTATGCTACAACTAAAGGAAATTGAATCAGCATGAGCAGAATTATGTGACACATCATCTTGAGTTGGGAGTGATCATTTATGCATTGAATATGTGGAGGAACTATATTCTTGGAAGGAGGTTTTTGTTGATGAGTAATCACATCAGGTTGAGATACTTGTTTTACCAAATAAGCCTAAATACTAGGCAAGATAGAAGGTTGGCCACGCTCAGTGAGTATGACTTCGAGATTAGGAACATCAAGGGAAAGGAGAACCATGTTGCAAATGGTCTTGGCAAAAGTGTGCAGGTGAATCACATAATGCCTATGAGTACATATGGGATAGATTTACATGATTACATTTCACAGGCTAGAAAACAGGATGATAGGTACATGGAGCTTAAGCATATGTTCCAGTACTAGGTCACAAGTGATGAGGATATAGATTATCATTTCAAGGAAGATAGTTTGGTTAAATTTAGGGACAATATCTATGTGTCGGACAACAACTCGAGAAGTTTAACTTGAGGGAATTTCATTTAAATCCATATTTAGGTCACCCCGGATATCATAAGACATTCACAATGATTAATAAGTTCTGCTAATAGCCAAATCGGAAGAAAGAGGTAGTTGATTTCATCGTGAGGTGTTTGGATTGTTAACAAGTAAAAGCATAGTGTAAGCATCCAGGTGATTTATTGTAGTTGCTTCTAATTCCAGAGTTAAAATGGGAAGGTCAATTCTATGGATTTCATTATAGGTTTCCAAAATACATCTAGACAACATGATTCCCTTATGGTTCTAGTGAATAGGTTGACTAAGTTAGCTCACTTCATAGTTTTTAAGTCTACTCATTAAGCTAGTGAGGTATCCCATGTCGTTATATGGGAAATAGTGAGATTTCATGGTAATCCTAAGAAGATTGTATCTGACAGAGATTCCAAATTCACTTCTAGAATTTGGAAGGAGTTATTTGTAAGGTTGGGTACAAAGCTAGCCTTTAGTACAACTTGTCATTCCCAAATAGATGGACAAATAAAGAGGGCGAACAAGATTCTAAAGGACATGTTTAGAGTGTATGCCATGCACCCGCAGAAGAGGTGGGAGGAGTATCTTCCACTAGTTGAGTTTTCTTACAACAATGGGTATCCAAAATCCTTGAAGATGAGTCTGTTTGAGGCACTTTATGGGAAAAGTTGTAATACTCCCATCAACTGGAGTGATCTAGTGAACAAGGTATTGATTGGAACAGACATGTTGGTAGAGATGGAACAAGAAATGCAGGTTATAAAGAAGAATCTAAAGGAAACACAAGACAGTTAGAAGAGTTATGCCAATTAGAACAGGGTGTTTAAGTAGTTTCAGGTTTAGGAGCATGTGTACTTGCACATCAAGATAAATGATACCTCCTTGAGTATTGGGTCATGTGCTAACCTCACACCTTGGTATTGCAAGCCTTTCAAAATCCTTGAGAGGATTGGACTAGTGGCCTACAGACATGTACTATCATTGGCAATAAAATTCCATGATGTTTTCCATGTTTCATTGCTTAAAAGATATGTGAATGATGTTGATCATGTGATTGATTGTTCTATATTGCAGGTGGAACTAGAAGAAGAATTCAAGTCAGAACCTCAATGCATATTGCAGTTGAAATAACTCATTCTTTAAAATAGAGCAATCAAACAAGTTAAAGTGTAGTCGACGCACTTTCGGGTTGATGAAGCTACATGGGAGATGGTTGATCAAATGTGGGCTACATATCCTTCATTATTTATCGATTGAGGAAAAGGATTTTTGGTATATGTACATATTTATGTATATTTTTTTAATTATAAATACCACAATGAGTTGTGTTATATAGCTCCAAATAAGGGATATGGTTGTCACATGTCCTGTTTTTCATGCTGGTTTTTCTTTCCAATAGGTTGTTGATTGTAAATATTGCATCGAGCTATGTTATAAAACTTTATGGGTAGTATGTTTTGATTATCAGCAGTCTTGTTAGTCACAGGTGTCATAGAACACTGAGGATGATGTTTCCCTAAGGGGGAGGGGTCGGTAATAGCCTAGGCCTAAAATTTCATGTAATAAAGTTAATAAAGGAAAAATAATACCAAGATCATGGGACACATATTCTAAGTTGAATGTTGAGAAAAATATCCTAGTGGATTCTCATTTGGTTTATTATGGTTAAGGAAATTAACAAAGGCATTTGAAAGGAAAAGTGGCATTAATTGGTATTTTATTTATGAAAATAAAGGAAATTAAGAGAAAAGGGAGGTGAAAGGTCATGAAATTGAATGAGAAGAAAATATATGGAAAATAGAGGAAATTGGAGAAAATAGAGGCCTCGATAATAAAAAGGATTATGAGGATCAGTTCATAACATTTTTCAAGCTTTAGCTTGGAGATATCCTACATTCTCTCTCTCTCTCTCTCATATTATAGCACACTTATATCATTCTTGGAGCACTCTAGCATTGGAGAAAGGAAGGACCATGAAGAATAGGAAAGAAAAGGAACATGTAAGGAAAATTTCGATCAAGAAGCTTCAGTGCGAATACTTGTAGGTAACAAGTTGCATATATTATTTCCTAGTTGGTTAGTGAATTCATGGTACATGAATTTAAGTATTTGGTTCTTTTGATGTCATGGGCATGGGTTTTTCTAGGTGTGATAGTGGTTTCAACCTTGCCTTTCCATTTCCAGATATCCATGATGTGATGGGGTTTTTTTATTCGGTTGAGCTTTGGATTTCCAGATGGTTTTAGAACCGAGTGGGGTGGTCCCAAGAACATTCCCAAGGGCCTAGGAATACTCTGTCTAGTTTTAGTAGGATTGTGGTAAAGCTTGAGGGTGTAGCTGAGAAAATTCCTCAAGGTATTTGTGAAGAAACTCTAAGGCATCGTAGATTATTTTGGGTTTAGGAATCCCTTGATTGGTTTTAGTAGGATTGTAGTAAAGCCTGAGGGTGGACATGATTTAATATTCGAGAAGACCTGGTTGTTTTTTCTTGATTCCCACATTCATGCTTAGAATATCGCATGAGAATTATTGGCTAAAACAAATATTTGGTTCAACCAAATCTATGGTCAGGTGGTATGTGGAAGTCCCTGACTTGGATGGATTTTTCATATGTTAATAGGAGTTATTTTCCTCTTGTATTTAACTAGTAATTGTACTTATGGTTATGTGGATTTGATGGTTGTTCTATTATTATTAATTTTCTGCCTATATGTTGGTTATAAGCATGGTTCCATAACAGGTTCTAGCTATGGCACTGGAAGTGTTTGATTTTTTTTATGAATGGTTAATGAATGCATGGCCTAAAAAATGTTATTACATCTATTATAAGAGGGAATTAGACCTTCTTGATGATTTTAAGATAAGTATCAGACCCCTATGTTCATATATGCATTCATGACCTGTAGATTACATGTTCTTAATCTTTCTGATGAAATGATTGTCATGGTTAGGCCTGATTAGGTCAACTGTTTCTTTCAAATCTGTATGTCTAGATTTTTTTTTATGTCATTTCTGAATCTAAGAAGTTATAGGAAGTTTTGGGAAGTGGTCTAGAGGCTGACCTACAATTTAGGCTCAGAATCTGTGACTGCATTCTCCTATTTGGGATGTTTGGGTTGCAACCACATGGATGCAATCGTGTGCAAGGAGTTGCAGGCTCTACACCACATGGATTCCTTTGATAAGAGTGTGGCTTTTGGTAATTCACCATGTGCCAAGACGATGACCCAAATTATGATGGACCAAGACTAATTTGTATGCCATGTGTCAAGTAGCGACCCAGACTATGGTGAATATTTGATTCTAAATGTTGTACCATGTGCCAGGAGTACCAACCAAAATTATGGTGAGAATTCATCTTGTATGGAGGTACCAACCAAAATTATGGTAGCCTTTTAATGTTAATGATGTACCAAGTGTAAAACTTATTTAACCATAATTATGGTAGCTAGATGATTTTGATGCTACTGAAAATTTGTTATAACCTTTTCTTAGAGAAAATTGTTCACAAGTAGAGCATCTGTCTAGTCATTATGAATACCTCCCTAGCTAAGAGGGAGTAGTTAAATTTTGTAGCGATGGCTAATCTTCATAATTTACATTTTATCCCTTATAATGTATAAATAATTTGTCATACATGTTATTCATGTCATTTTTATTATTTAGCCCTTGAAATAATTATTATAAGACATGTGCTTCATGTCAGACTTAAAGGAGAAAATTTTGAAATTTGAATTTTGATTTTTTTTATCCAAAATAGTCAAGTCATCCATCCCTCAATTCAATCGATCCCAATGACGAGACACACTCATTTTGGATAGGAAACTCACTATATAAAGGCATTTGACCTCCTCCACAAATGCACTAATTCGACCTCTCACAAGAAAAACAATTTATGGGATTCCAAGCGAAGGACAAGAAGAACAAGAAGGAAAAAGAGAAGGGCAAAGATCTTATCTCTCTCTATAACTCACATTTATCTCTCTTTATACCTCACATGTGTGACTTTCTAGGAAGTAGTTTCTTGGCATGCTAAAATTATGGGTAATTTCACAGCATGATGAAGTTATGGAAGGCTGATTTTTTGGAGACCAAAATTCATCCTAGGGTAGATCACATCAGAGAAAGTCGTTGGGAAAATTGGAATGCTTGAATTCAGGTATGTTGACCAAGTTTGACTATATTAAGAATTTTTGTTCAGTATGACCTCATAGTTGACTAGAAACATTAGATGTATCTCTTGTTGAACTGAAGAATTTCTCTAAGAAAAATTTTGTTGGGTTTATTCCATAAGAGGGTTTTCCGAGGGTAAATATTGTGTTCTCTTTGTACATTGTGATCTCTAATATCCTTATGATTTTGTGGTTGAATTTATGTAGTGTAATTTCTTAATGATAAACATGAATTGTTAAAATAAGATGTATATCATTAGAATTAATTATCACCATTTCATACATATGTGGTTGTATCTATTGCACTTGAACAATCAATAAAAATATGCATTTATCTCTTTCCTTGTGAAGTGGATGGCTATATTTGAAAAATCATAAATGATTTAATTAGTTAAACTACATTTATTTTCAAATTGGGTTAGAAGAGAAGTGTTAAGTACTAATATGCTCTTCATCTTGCACCTCTAAGGAAACCTAGATGAATTAGAATGTACTTAGAGGTACCTTCAAACTCCATCAACAAGTTGAAAAATCACATAGATTAATTTAGGCAAGAAGTAGCACACCAATACATGTGCACATATTTTCTTTCATATAAGGATACAATCTTAGCTAGTTTAATTAGCTAATAAAAAAGGATCCAATGATACCCACATCTTGCAATTCCAACATATGTGATTAAAACAGTTCATATGTGCACACTTAGCATGACATTGGATGAGTGTGCTCTTTCCCTTTTACCCATAATAAATCTATGAAATAAAAAAATCAATAATTATGTATAAATAATTGGTTTCATTCACTCACTGAATTAAATGAATTGGACCACCCTCCTAAATCTAAGCTTCTTTAAAAGTAATATTAATTCAACACAATAAGCTCCTCCATTGAGAGTTCATAGATAATATTTTAGCTTGGTTAAGACTTTTAGAATAGGAATCTAAATAACCCATCTTAATCATTTTCACCTAAAATGTAATAGTAGATTTTTAGGGAGCTTTAACCCGAAAAGAGTTAACCCTAATGAGAATGTCTTTTTCTTGTGATTTTGATTGTGCAAAAGAAACACCTTAGTCACCTAACATGGGAATACACAAACATGCAGAAAGATATAATTTGTTTACCATTCCAAAAAGTGAACTGTAATTAATGAAAGATACAAGAATAAACATTTGATCATATATATATA
>APFE030132020.1:26304-44394 GCA_000404065.3 Pinus taeda | reverse complement strand
GGAGAAATAGATGATTCCAAAGTGGAAACATCTAGCGAACATAATTGTTCAATTACACCTTTTTCGTTCCTTTTTTAGAAGCTTTGTCATACCATTAGAGCTGATTATCTTTCCCGGTTTCCCTGCAATACCCCTTAATACAACTTCCTTTCCTTCCATAGAAAATTTCATGGAAAGTTCTTGAAAATTAAAAGCTATTGTACCCATGGATTGTAGCCATTGGACTCCTAATACAACATCAACACCTCCCATTGGAATGGAAAGCATTGGGCTAGTCAATAATATTCTCCCATGGATAGCTTGATATTATGGCACTTTCCAGAGCAATTTATTGTTCCTCCATTTGCAACCATCACTTGACACTCTGGTGCTGGATATAAGAAGCAATTCAATTCTTTTGCTACCTTACAATGAATAAATTGTGAGTACTTCCTGAATCAATCAACACTATTACCTTTTTCTTCTTGATTTGTCCTTCTATCTTGATGGTTTGAGGAGTGGTAATTCCCACCAATGCATTACAAGATATCGTTGGTTTCATTTGTTCTTCATCTAGGCTTTGTTCCTTGAGTATATCCTCTTCTTTTGACCTTTCTTGCTCCTTTTCTTCTTCCTCTTCACAATCTATGTAGAATAATTTCTTCTCAGCACACTTATGACCTTTAGTGTATTTGCTATCAGAACTATAACAAAGCCCTTTTTCTCTTTTTTCTTCCAATTGTTGTGGTGTCAACTTTATAGGTTGTGGAATACTAGCGACAACACCACTTCCGTCTTTATAGATGTGACTGGTACGCTTCCTGGTTGCCATAATTTTGCTTTCCATTTTTCTTGCTAACCTGAATGCCTTCTCTAATGAATTAGGTTCCCAAAGCTGAACATCATGTTGGATATTATCCTTTAAAGACCCTATGAACACATCAATCCTATGCTCCTCTAGAATATCTTTTACCCTTATGTTCAATTTTTGGAACTCCTCAATGTGCTCCATTATTGAACCCTTTTGTTTAAGACTTATCAAATGGCTAAAAATAGTCTTGCTTTTTGTATCCTCATAGTGTGCTACCAATTCTTCCGTAAAAATTGCCCAAGTGATAAATTGTTTAAGAGAGCAAAGCCATTGATACCATACAAACTAATTTGGTTCCAAATATAAAGTTGCCATACGTACCTTTCGTGTGTTTTGCACATTATTGTGATCGAAAAATTGCTCCATCTGTAATATCCATGTTGCGGGATCCTTGCCATCAAACTTCCTCATATCGATTTTTGAAATATGGTGGGTCTTTGATCCAACATTAGAGTCTATGGAATCATGATTAACATTTCTTTTGTTCTCATCATGAGTTTCCTTTACTACCCTTTTACCTTTAGTGACCCTTTCTTATAGCAACTTATTCATATTTATCTTCAATTCTTCCATGCCTGTTTTCAAATCTATCTTCAAATCATCCATCTTAGCTTCCACGTCATTCATCTTAGCTTCTAAACTTTTTTTAAACAATCCATCTTAGATTCTGTTCCTTTTTGTGCAAGTGACACTTGTTGCACTTGGTCTCGTAATTTTGATATATCGTGTTGCATTTCTTCCTCTTCTTCATGAGTCATGCTAGAGCTTTCAGGTCACCTACTAGGTGTTTCCATTTTCTTTCTTCGGGGCATAATTTACTGATAATAATGCTTCACTATGCCCTTTGAATTCCTTCAAAATAAATTTTCAAACCAAGCTTAAGCAAACATTTAAAAAATATACACACTTTTTTCACTTTGTAGGAGCTTAATATTGCCTCTGATGTATCTCTATAATTTCAGATCATCTAGTTTTGAAATTAAGATTTACGGTATCCCTCTATGTCCTATTTCCAATGCCACCAGTCTGACCCTAATTGGATTCTCCAAGAAAGAGTTATGCACAATCTCCCAAGATGACCTGATTATAGACCTTTCCAGAAGAGCGAACTTGTATGAAGTGCCACGTGTCCCTTTTTTGACCTTCAGCTCTAAAAAATATATACAAGAAAACTAAACTCTGTCATCTTTCTTTATCTTCTTACGAAATTTCAATCTGATGCTCTGAGAGAACGTTATGACGATTTTCCCTAGGTCACCTGTTTGGAATGTAATTCCGGACTCTGCAAAAATACCAACTTCCTCAGATCATATATCTACAAATATAGTGAGAAAATCTCTGAAATTCGGACCCAAGATTTAGCACGATGTCTTCTCAAATGGGTTTTTTTTCTAACCTCTGAAACATCACAGAAACAAAGTTATAGCGAAAATTCCACGATGACCTGTTTGGAGCAGCGAAACCCTAGAATCCAAAGCTCTGATACCAAATGTTATGAAACCAGCTCAAGAAAAGATAGAAAAGATAGATCAACGCCTATATAATTCAGCCTCTTCAAGGGGGAAACCTCCTTTACATTACATAAATGAACAATTCTTCGATGATACAAATGAAAATACCTCCTTTCTATATATAGGAGTCTAAGGGGTCATAACATAATCAGAGCCTACATAACAATAATAATGTAAGGGCACAATAATAGCAATAGTGGGCTTCTATGGGGCACAATAGTAACAATATGGGCACAATAGGGGCACAACAATACTAATTAAGGGGTACAAATATAATAGTAATGGGGTAATCACTAGTATTATGGGGACCCAACAGCTTGACTTGAAAAAGTACATGCACAGATTGAAACACTTAGTGAAACAAAAGAATTAGTTACAGAAACATTGAAAGAGTTAAGGAAAGAAGTTGAGGCTAGTGAAAAAGAAGTTGAGGCTAGTAAAGAAACAAATAAGAATGTAACAATTGAATCTTTTAGTTTTCTAATTAGTGATAGCATGACCATTGAGAGACTTCAGATGGAAAATAAAAAATTAAAGGAAAAAGTGAAAGAGTATAAGTTGTTAGACAGGTACATCAAGAAATAAAATGAGAAATTAAAGGAGAATATCCAAAGGTTGAAATATGAGTATGATGAGGTCTTGACCAATCTAAAGAAGGTTCTTCACCTCATACACTATACTAGGGTTATTAAAAGGGAACTCAAAGAATAAGCTTCAGGTGTGAATCTCTTAGATTCAAATAGCTGATGTTCAGGAAAAGTGCAAGAAGACCCCATTTTTGAAGTTTTCAGGAATGGCCCAACACGTTTTTCATAACATGCAATGACTTAGGAATGGGGGAATGTTGCGTCTCCTTTTTTATGCCTTAATACCCTATATTTTCCTCTATTTTTGACCAAATTTACCTTGAAATATACTCACCACTTGCCTACCTTCTTCAAAAGGATGACTTTTAGCATCCTTGTGTATATATGAGGTAATTCATATTTAAAGCATGGTTTTTATTATTTCTTGTTAGTAGGAATGAAATAATTCGTTCTTTATGATCTAACTATTTGGATTGGCTCACATATATCTTTAGACCCTCTTCCTGCTCATCAGGAATCAACATTTCTCATCCAGTACCCATGTTCCATCTTGTCTAGGACACATGCACCTTCGTTCATCTAGTACCCGTGCACTTGTGTTCATCTGGTACCTGTGCGTTATCGCTCAGGTTGTCCCTTGGCTCCTTAAGGGATACGGCGGAGATAACCACAGACCAAGCTTTGTACTGCCGGTCCTAGCCTACCAGCAGTCAGAGAGGGCTCTCTCTTTGGGATTTAGCTTTGTTTAGGGAATGATTTCAGGCTAGATATGATGCACATGGGTTTTTGTTTGAGTTTGGCGGGATGGATTGATCTATTCAGTCGGAGTTGGCATGTGAAGCGTAAGAAGTTTTAGAGCATTGGGCATGGAGTCAAGGATGTGGACTGAAGGGTGTGTTTTCTTTGACGGAAGAGGAATACAGAGCAGGATAGCTACACATGGACCAATATTCAAGCTGGAAATGAGGATGAAATGGAGGTCAGGGAATGAAAGGAAATTAAGTAGCTTTCATCACACTAACAGAGGGAAGGTGAGTGAACATTATATAGGAGCAATCAAGATTTCCTAAATGATATTCATATATGAAGGAAACTAGTGTAAATATGAGCCAAGAGGTATTCATATTCATAGGCTAATTTAGAAGAGAACATAGAGAAATAATAGGAATTGAGCACAGAGTGCTGTTAAGCAAATTCTGAGCTAGTCTTCTTTTCTGTTATTTAGATCATGACACAAAGGTGATATAAACACATTAAAACTAAAAACAGAGGCAAGAAATACTTATTTAGCCATGAAGAAAGAACGGGAATCCTGTAATTAGCTCTTCAGCCATCAAATCCACAACAGACAGTTCATAATCCAAATGTTTCAGCCATCTTTGATCGTAGAAACTCTTAGGTTTAGAGCGCAAGTCTCGAATGACTCAGTCAATCAACCCACTCTCACCCTTTGAACAACGAACAACGTTGTTTAAATAGGCAAAATATCTATAACAAACAGATCTCAGATAGATATGATGGAGTCACTGCTTCTAACCTAATTTGTACTGAAATAAATGCATAAAATATCTATTTAAGCTGCGCTGGAGGCAGCAGCATCAAAATTGAGTTTAAGTATGGGTCATTTATTGTGATGCGCTGGCTATTTGGCCATAATTGCGCCTTGAATACTAAAATGATGCCCATATGTGTCTCTGTACACTGCTTCTGCAAAAGATGAGCTTTGAATCCTTTTATCAGCACCGTTTGGGCGGTTCCGCTGCCTCAAGTGGCTTTAATACGTTTAATAATGACTTGGTGATCTTTGATGGCTCTGAGCCGCTTTATTTGACTTTGATGAAGGTCTTTGAACTGTTCAGTCACCTTTTTTAATCTCTTTATGGCAAAAATAGTTGTTGTGGCACTTTCTGCTTTTCTCCTACTTGGAGAGATGATACTACTTCTGCAGACTCGTCATCAAAGAAGACATCCTCATCATCTTTGTCAGATGTTCTACGTACATCTCCAATATCTTCATTCTCCACAGTTCCATATTGAAAAGCTTCAGCTAAATTATTTGTCATTGCTGATATATCATAATCTCTGTCACGAAATTCGTCTTCATCATTGTCCAAATTCCGCTCTTGTATTGTAGTTGGGCGGCCACATTGCCACTGCAAAACATTCTACACTGTATTATGGCTTTGAAGAGTCGTCATTTGCCACACATTCCAGTTAGATTTTGCCTATAGAGAGGCTTGTATCTAGATATTGTTATTCCCAATATGACAGAGTCTGTTTGCAATTCGTGTAATTTGATATTGCAATTCGTGTGGCGAGCTACTACTGTCATGAATTCTCAACGAATTTATTTTTTTTAATATCCCGATGATTGCTGCAGACAATTTATGAAAGTAATCAACTACAAAAGGTCCTGACTGGCAATAATTTTTTAAGATCATTTGAAAGCCATTCTCAATGATCTACAAGGATAGATTCACTCCAAGCGAGCATCATATCTCGTGTAGCAACTGGGAGTCTTTGAACAAGATTTATAGCCAAGGAAGGAATATCAAATTCCCCTTCAACTAATCTGTAAATATCCATAAGCTCCTGAATGTGAAATTCAGAATCTTCAGTAAAAGCCAAAAGAAGTTTACGCCGAATACTAGCATCTACTATTACCACTCGAGCACCATCCTTAAGTGTGTTTGTCAGATCTAATTTTCTTTCAACTTGGTGATTTCCTGTATCTTTTCTGCTTGCTTCTTGCAGTGCTGGATTCCGACTCATAATGGCTACCTGTTCCTTAGCCAATATAATGAGCTTTTCTAAGTGTTTCCATTGAAATATTTCGTCTTTAAAAAGCACCTAAATGAGGCGCTCTCGTAATGTTGGATCTGGGTCTGTCAGGAGACGTTTCGCCACATATGGGTAAGCTACCTGACTAAGAACTACAACATTTCCAAAGTCTACATATGCAATATGTCCATCATGCATGGCAAAGATGTTCCCAGGATGTGGATCTCCATGAAATAACCCAAATTCTAGCAGCTGTCTCAGAGCAGCACTCACACCAATAGTGAGAAAATCAGGTACGCGGATGCCAGCTTCTTTAATAGCTATTGGATCATCTTTGAAGTTCTCCAAGAAGTCCTCAATGTTACGTGCCTCAAGTGTATAGTCAAGCTCTTCAAGTAGCTTCTCGCCAAATTCATCAACAATAAGCTCCGCATTACAACCAAGTTTCTCAAGACTAATGCCATTCAAAAATGAAGCTAGAGCTCGAAAAAGGAAAAGATCCCTGTATATGATAGATTCAATTTCTAGCCTCTGTACCTTTATAGCAACCTCTTCTACTGAGCCATGAAAAGTGGCACGATAAACCTGTCCTAAACTTGCTGCTACTATAGTCTGAGAAGATATTTTGCTAAATATCAGTTCAAGAGGTACACCGGCGTTTTCTTCTATGATTGTAAAAGCAATCTTATTTGCAAATGAAGGAACATCATCTTGGAGAATGCAAAGTTCATTCATATAATCTTCATGAACAATATCAGGTCTGTTTGCCAAAACCTGGCCAGCTTTGACAAAAGAAGGTCCCAAATCACATAGCAAATTCTGAAGTTTCTCTGCACGTAATGGAAGTATCTCTGTTTCAATGCTGCAATAGAAATCATGTTGCCTTTTATCACCCTCCAGTTGTAGAGTATAGATGTCTGAAACAGTGGTAATTGATCTTACAACTGATCCGCCAACATGTTCCCCAAGTAGCAAGGATAAATTGATTTTTTCCATCTGCTTTGAGGAATACCTTGTTATGCGCACAGTTCCATCTTCACTTCCAGTGGCAATCCAACTTATTTTCGGATAACTTTGAATGCCCTGACCCAAAATCAAGCTATTTGGCAAAGGAATAAAATGGATAGAATGAATCTCCCTCCCATGGAATTGTGTGGGTAGAACTTGAGGAAAGACTTTTATTTGATCATCTGGCACCCAATTTCTAACGACATAAATGGTATGGTCCTTTAAATAGGCAAAGCAATTTTGAATTTCTGGAATCAAACCAAGGAAATATGAATGAGGCGTACGCCATCCCCCACACGAAACTTGTAAAAGCTCAGAATCATTTGTCAAGTCCCATAAAATAAAGTCTACTGCCGTAAAACCTGCTGTAAACCTCCTATGAATCCCATCTCTCCTGAAGTTTTGACAATCAGACACAGTTTCCACCATAGTAATTTCTGGGACATTTTTTATTCCAACAAAAATTAATTTATTTGAGTAGTCTCCAATGGCACCTTTATCAAAAATAAAGTCATAGATGCATCCATCCTTCCCTGTCGAACATATACAGATTTGGTTTCCATTTGATCTTGCAACTGAAATGCTAACCACACTTGAGATACCATGGGCTCCTTTAAATGAGCAAAATGTTTGAAACTTTTCTCGCATAATTGCATTTTCAAGATCGATCAATCTCACTGGAAATTCAAAAGAAACAATATTGCCCCGCTGATCACCACAAACAAGTAGCTGATCCACAAGGCTCACATCAATACATACAATGCGTGCCAAGAATGCTGATGTGAAATCAGCAACTAAAGATGCCTGATACTCTTTTGAAGGATCCCCTCCGAACATTTCAGATTCACTGACTTCTCTAAAGATGTACTCCGACCTCCACAATTTTAATCCTCCTTTTGGATCTATGCCCTAAGGACTTGCACCAGTAAATCCCAAGAAGTTGCCTCTCTATTTCAGTAGACCAAGTAAAAGAGCATAGGTTTTCATGATTAAGATTACTAGATACAAGTTGCACAATAGTCACTCTTCCTTTCCCATCACCCATTGCAACCCAATCAAAACTATGAAATCGAGCCCCCAAGGATGCTCTATATCTTGCATAGCTAGTAATCAAAGATCTGTCAGTCCAGGGAAATCGCCTCTTTTGCATAGGCTTCAGCCTGGACAGAGCACTAATATGATTAATAAATGTGTCTTCATTTCCATATTCTTCTTCATCTTCATGTTCTCCCTCCCCATGGCTTCCCTCATAATGCGGTTTCTTGTAATTATTTTGTTCTTCTCCCACAGCTTGGTTATCCTTGTAGAAATCCAAATATTTTCCATCTCCTTCACAAAAACTATCCTTCTGAACACATGGTTTTTTTCAATTGGGTACAATCTTGTCCTACACATGAAAACAGAGAGTGCTATTCCCATTGCCAAGGTTGGGATACAAAACCCCAAACCCCATTCAACATTCTTCTTGAATGTACATGAGCACAGATATAGACACAACCAAATCACTGGACATTCCAAAGTACCACCAATTGAAGAATGAACTCTTGTGCTTCCTCTCGTCCGGGTCTCGGTCATCACAATGGTCTGTCCCAAATGCTTGTAGACAAGGTTTGTGCCCTCCTTGCCTCAGTAGCAAATATGGAATATTGAGGCATGCAAAGTATGACATATTTGGCCGGTAAACATGTCGAACATGAAAGATGAATAACCTGCTACAGCAGGAGGCTAACACTGTTCTCATTAGCTAACCACATACCTATGTTCATATGGTATCTGTGCTCATCCAGTATCAATTGTTTTCATTCAGTACCTTTGATCGTCCTGTGCTACCTATGTTCATTCGAAACCATACCTGACTCTTTAGCTTCTACAGTTTGAGTTAGTTGCCTTTGATGAGACTGGGGAAACCGATGGTCAAATGCTTTACCTTTATATGGAAAATCGAGATATGCTTCATCACTCATGCACTATGTGTGTTGAGGATGAAGCCAAGAAAGTGAATGGTATATTTTAAGTGTTGTATGTAACAGTCATTACTCAATAAGAGAAAACTTGTATATGATAGGAGTTACTTAATTACAGAGTTAAAGCTGCAGTTTGTTTACATAGACCATAAGAGAAATAGAGAGACATAGATACAAAGGTGTAAACGTTATTGTTATGATGGAGATTTTATTTTTTAATCCTTTCTTTCTGAAATCAATAAAATAAGTAGTGATTGATGAATTCAATGTGTTGGTAGATTCCTTAGTCTTGTAAGTTTTCTTAACTTGCCTTGGTAGCTCGGCAAGGGTCCACTGAATCCATCAAGGCAAGTTTTCATTACAGTTATTATGAATTTAGTTTGGTGTATGTGTGAGTTAATGTTATAATTCAAATTCAAAGTATATAATATGTTTCTAGTTTTGATTCTATTGAGGTAATATGTTTAAGAGTGCATGATATAAGTATAGAAATGATTGATAACTCATTGGTTTTATGTGCAATTTTTATTTCTTAGATTGTTTATTAAATTATTGATTTCTATTTTAAAGAATAGGAAGAGTTAATATCAAAGATTTCACAATTCACCTACATGTGTTGTTAAGTTAAGACTCTTGTCATACCTAACATTTCCTGTATAAAAATGTATGGCTTCCTTTACGACAAGTTAGATTAGGAATGATTGGTTTACTTGATTATTGATTGTGGTAAGTTGATTTAAGATAGTTGCTACAGGAAAATAAAGTTGAATACATCTTTATATTTAACGATCCTGTATGAGAAAACTTATTACCTCAGAAAAAAACTTTAGATCACATACTTGTTGAGATTTTATTTCTAAGTTTTCCTTTCTGACCTTCAAATTGTGTGAGGGAGTTAGATTGAAATTTTTGAAATGGAGTGCTGGTTTTACATGATTCTAATTTAGCATATACTCATTAGACATATGAAATTATCCGTTATCGACACATATATTGTAGCATCTCTATTTATTATGAATACCTGGTTGATAATTTAATTTGTAGTAATATATCATTCATATAATTGCCCCAAAAGTTGGTTTTAGGCAAATTCAAAATAACATCAACTTTTAAGGTATCAATCTTCAATTCACCCCCTCCTACAATATGACCAGATAAACCAAATTAGTTTTCCCAAATTCACATTTGGACATCTTCAAATACAACTTTTCCTTTTTAAATATATCTAGAACATATTTGACATGGTTGACATGCTCTTAACGAGTCTTACTAAAAATCAAATATCATCGAAGTAGACTATGACAAAATCATCAATGAATGGTTGTAATACATCATTCATAACTCTCATGAATGTAGCACATGCATTGCAAAGCCCAATCGACATAACTAACCATTCAAACAAACCTTTTTTTCTTAAAAGCAATGTTCTGAATTGTAACACACTCATCCCATGCCTACCCAAGTAATCAGCTAGCCGACATAAATATGCAACAAGAGGACACTACAATGGGATTCAACCTCCTAGGTGACCTTAAGGGAGTGCAATTGATGGTAGAATACCATACATAATAATAATAATAATATCCATTTTTAAGGTCACAGCCAAGCCAGACACCAAATTGGTGTATGAGACCCCATTGTTTGTGGGACAAGGGACCCACCTCCGCACAGCGATTTGACTGCTAAGTCTATGAAGGCATACATACTCTACCCCCCTCTGGTTTTGAACCTGTGACCTCTTAGGAGGAAACACATGCTCTTAACCATTAGGCCCACTCAGAAACAGAACTCTGAGTAGCCATCCTAACCACTCAGGTAACCAACCCTTGAGACCAATTGAAGTTTTAGAACATTAAATCCCCAGACACTCCCTTGATATGGACAAGCATGCATCTAGGAGGCTTTGGATGCTCCCACAACATTGGTATGTATGCGTCAAAGGACATTTCTGCCTAGTGTTGTGCTTGTGTCTCTAGGATTCGAGCCACTTTTTCATAACCATCACCTAGGTCAATACCCAAGACTCAATGACACTTCCGGAAATGAATTTACACAACATAAGAATGATGCATTTAAAAAACAAGTACAAGGTATATTCTAGACCCCTACTAGTCATAACAAGCATTTCGTCAAACTTGTCACAAATATGTAATCTACAGGTGTAAACAACATATATGATCATAGGGGTCTCATACTTATCTGAGAATCTCTATGAACAATTGTTCCATTATATCATTAGCTACATTATCATTTGTTAGGTCATATATACATTATTCATTCATTTACAAATCAAAACTTGAGGAGAGCCATACATCATCATTGTCATAAGATATGTGTATAACCAACATAGTAACAACAAAATTATCAAGAATACACCAACCATAGAATCCACATATAAAACAATACATTTACACATAATATGCCAAAGAAAGAACCTCTTATTAATGAATAAAAAAGCCAACCCAGGATGGACTACCACATTCCACCAGACCATAGAATGGATGATCCAATTCTCTCCTCAATGATTCAACCCCATGTCATTTTTCAAGCATGAATGTGGGACTCAAACCAAAGAACCAACCAAGGAATCCCAAGGATAAACCACCTCATCCTCATCAATAGAAACCAGGCTTTGCCACAATTCACACCATATGAGTAGGCCAAAATAATAAACATGTAATAAAATGCTTTACCATGATCTCCATGTAATCACTAGGCCAAAAAAAACATGGACTACACCAGATTTACCCACCTACACGATGAGGAATATTCCTATCTCCTAGTCTCTCCATATTTACTGTAATCCACACTATGATCCAAGGATCACTAGGTCCTAAACCGAGACTCCACCCTATCGACTTTACAATATATCCCACCATTCACCCACAAGGATTTGTATGCCTAGTCAATGGAAACCACCTCTAGGATTTACCATATATCTCACCATTCACAACTTGAGGATTCCTATAGCACTGAGGGAACATAAAATCCATCTTTACCACAACCCACGGTCTGATTCAGGGGTTACTAGGCCATGTGTTCTATTATTCACATATCCACCTCACTCATCTTTGAAACCATCTGGAAATGCAGCTCAACCAGAACATGAGAACCCCATCACACCATGGCTATCCAGAAATGGAAAATCTAGGCTGAAAACACTGTCACACCTGGCAAAACTAATTCCATAACATGAAAGAACCACATGCAATACCATGCATGCGAAATATAGCAAGGAAAACACACATGCAAATCGATACCTGTAAAGAATCTTGTTGTAGCTTCATGATATTTCTCTTTCTAGTTTGTTCCTTCCTTCCTCTTGCCTTCTTTGCCTTTCTTCATCCAATGCCAAAGTGATCCAAGAAAAATCTTTGCCCAAGATTGAGAAACTGTAAGAGAAAATAATGAGAGAGTTCCAATACTAAATTGACAAAAGGTACCTGCTGATCCTCAGAAGAATTTTTATCAATTAGGCCACCATTTTCTTCATTTTCAATTATTTTCCTTCATTTTCCTCCTCACATACAACAGGTGACCTTTCACCTTCCTTTTCTCCTAATTTCCATTATTTTCATAAATAAATGTGCCAAAAAAGCCATTTTGCCTTTCCAAAGCCTTAGCCATTTCCTTTGTTAATTTCCTTAGCCATATTAAATGAAATGAACACCCACACTAAGATGTCTTTCCCAACATGTAGCTTGGAAAAAGTGTCCCATCAACTGTGTTTATTATTTTTCCTTTAATAACTTTTATTACATGGAATTTTCACCAGGGCTATTACAAAACCCTCTTTCTTGGGGGACATTGTCCTAAGTGTTCAACCACACCTAGACCTCAACAAAACCACTAAAAATAAAACATACTTCCCATGCAGCTTTATAACGTAGCTCGATGTAGTGTTTACAGTGATCACCCTCCTAAGAAGCAAACCAACATGACAACATAACAACATGAAAACGACAATGACATGACACTCATACCACTTATTGGAGCTTTATAAAATATCTCATGGAGGTATTTACATACACATACATATGCACATATATGAAAACATCACACCAAAACATATGCCAAAACATATACCAAACATCATACCAAAAAAAAAAATTCCTCAACCGAAAAACAATGAAGGATACATAACCCGCATTTTCTCCGCCATTTCCCATGTAGATTCATCAGGACCAAAGTGCTTCTACTACACTTTAACCTGCTATATTTCTCAGTTCTAGAGCATGAGCACCTTTGTTTGCAATATACACTGAGGCTTCAGCTGGAGTTCTCCATCTGGCTCCACCTGTAATACAAACTAGTCAATCAAATGATTATCATCTTTAACATACTTCTTAAGCTATGACACACAGAAAAAATCATGGACTTTCACTATCTGAGGCAGTGCAAGTCAATAGGCTATTGGTCCTATCCTCTCAATAATCTTGAAAGGTCCACAAAACTATAGTGCCATCTTGGCACATGATCCAATCTGCAAGAATCTCTTCTTTGGTTTAATGCACAAGAAAACCTATTCCCCAACATTGAACTCCTTGAAAAACCTATTATGATCTGCATGAACCTTCTGGCTATCCTATGCTGCTTTCAACTTCTTCTTGATTACCAAAATTTCCCACTCCATGTCTGCTAATGTGTCCAGTCCAATCGACGCCTTGTTAACTAGATCACTCCAACTGATGGGAGTGTTACAACTATACCCATACAATGACTCAAACAGACTCGTCTTCAAATATTCCTGATGCCCATTATTGTAAGCGAACTCTACTAGTGGAAGATACTATTCCCACATTCATTGTTGATGCATCATGTATATCCTCAACATCTCCTCTAATATCCTATTGACCCTCTTAGTCTGTCCATTTATCTATGGATGATAAGTTTTATTGAAGGGCATCTTTGTGCCCAAACTTGCAAACAAATCCTTCCACAATTTCGAAGTGTACTTTGCATCCCTATCTAATAGAATATTCTTTGGAACAACATGCAATCGGACCACATCTCTAATGAACACCTATTTTACATTGCTAGTTGAGAATGTAGACTTCACTGGAATGAAGTTTGCGACCTTTGTTTACCTATCCACAAAAACCATGATGGAATCATGTTGTCTCACTCTCCTCGACAATCTTGTCATAATGTCCATGGAAATGACCTCCCATTTCCATTATGGAATAGTAATTGGTTGTAGCAGTCCACCTTGGTGTTAACATTCTACCTTCACCTACTAATAATCCAAACACCTAGACACAAAATTTTCTACATCCTTCTTCAAATTTGGCCAATAATATAATTTCTTCATTGTTATCAACATGTTCTGATAGCCTGGGTGATGTGAATATGGTTTCACATAAAACTCCCTCAAGATCACCTTCTTGATCTCACTGTTGTCTAACACATATCCTATCTCTAAACCCAACCAATCCATTTGTTGTAAGACAATAGTCCACATCCTATGCACCTGCACTTGTACATGTACCTATACCACTACATGTACATGTACCTGTACCTATACCTATACCACTACTTGTACCTGTACCTCTACTATGCTACAATCATTTCACAATCTCCATATACATGACATCCTACTGAAATTCTTGCAAGAACTTATCCTATAAATTTGTCCCATAGGAGCTCGTAACTATTGTGTCATTTACTTGTATTCGCCTACTAAGAGTATCTACCACCCTATTCTCTTTACGTTTGATATACCTTATCTCAAAGTTGAAATCATTGATCATGGCCAACCTCCAATCCTACCTACCATTTAGATTCAGTTGGTTAAATAGATACCACAAACAATCGTGACCACTCATCAATACAAACCTCCTACTAAGAAGATAGTGCTTCAACATCTTCAATGCATGTATGATTGATGTCAACTCAAGATTGTGTATCGGGTAGTTCTTCTCATCCTCATTCGGTTTCCATGACTCATATCACACTACCTATCCTTCTTGCATAAGGACTCCACAAAATCCTCTCTTGAAACAATTTGTACATCCTACAAAATATTTTCCCCGATATGCAATCTTTAACACTGGAGCATGTGTCAAAAACTACTTGAGTTGCTCCAAATTTGCCTCACACTCCTTTTTCCATTCAAAATTCTTACCTTTCCTCTACAATGATGTAATAGGATAAGAAATCTATGAAAATTTCCTAATGAACCTCCGGTAATAACCTGCTAACCCCATGAAAGATCTCACCTCATCCACATTCCTAGGATCTTCCCCCTTCATGATGGCCCTTATCTCTTCTAGATCTACTGATATTCCCTCCTTGGAAATAATTTGTCCTAAGTAATGCACCTCTGTCTAGTAGAAGCTAAACTTGTTGAACTTAGTATACAAATGATGTTCTCTCAATAATCTCAACATTACTGCCAAATTCCTGGCATGCTCATCCTCATTTTTAGAATATACCAATATGTCATCAATGAATACAATAAAATACTTATCCAAATAGGGAAACAACACAGTATTCATCAAACACATCAAGGTAGTTGGGGCATTAGTCAAACCAAATCAAACTACAACAAACTTATAATGCCCATACCTGATTTGGAAAGTTGTCTTGTAAATGTCTTCTTCCTTAATGTGTACTTGATGGTATCCTGATATCAAGTTTATCTTTGAGAACAATGATGCTCCCTTCAGCTGATCAAACAAGTCATCAATCCTTGGCAATGGATGTCTGTTCTTGATGGTCACTTTGTTCAACCTCCTGTAGTCAATGCATAATCTGAGAGTACCATCCTTCTTCTTCACAAACGATATCGATGTTCCCTAAGGTAATACACTTGAAACAATGTAAACTTTGAAACGAGAACTATAAACCCAAGATGGGAACTCTGGCCAAAATACCCAAAAAGAACATGAAAAACAGTGCCAAGAATGAAAAGTGTGTATACTGGAATGATGGGTTTTTTTTTAGGGTCAATTTTCAACATGTTTTAAAAATGGCAATGAAAACCAATTTTTTGTGCAAAAAACACCCTAAAAACGGAAAATGTTGATACTAAAATGATGGTTTTTTTTAAGGTCAATTTTCAACATTTTTAAAAATGGCATTAAAAATGAATTTTTATGTGCAAAAAACAACTATTTTTTAGGAAAAAAAGACACTAATGTTTTTGGTAGAATAATATTTTTCTTTCCTAAGTATAATTTCAACATGTTTTAGTAATGATGATAAAGATAAAATAATGGGATCTGAAACACATTAAAATCCTATAAGTTTTCATCCATGTTGTTAAACATATAATAACATGACACTATAGATCGCTAAAATTTTCAACCATAACATTAAATATACAAAGAAATATGGAAAATGTTCAACCATAAAATTAAAAAACCACGACCTTATGAACAAATTACATGACTAAATTAATCAAAATGTCAATATTTGTAGATTGAATGGAACATACACTATATATCTAAGTTATTGTTGCATTGTAGATATATAAACAATAAAAATCATCATAATTAAAATATATAATCCAAAAAAATATAAAAATGACTCAATACTTTTGATTTAAGACCATATGTAAATCAAAATTCTTATTTCAAGATACGATGCGAACATCAGTTGTATAAACTGTCTTAGAAAATTATTCAAAATCACTCATATTTTCTTCCACACCATCAGAATTCACATGTTCAGATGAATGACTGGATGCAAATGAAGATGTTCCATATTCTTCTCTTTCATCAACTAGTGCCCCATGTATAACTAGAACATCTTGGATTGCTATGAAAAGGTATGCTCCTACTCCTCGATACAATATTTCCTGGCAACATATCCATCATTGGATCATCATTTGTATAAGAATTTTCATCATCATTCTGAGGAATGTTATCCTCACTATGAAAATCTATTCTTTTGAAACTAGATTGGAGGATATTCTTCATCATTCCCTTTTTCAGTGCTACTCTCATACTCCTTAGAATTAGGACTAAATGGAAAATTTGACTTGATGTTTATTGGATATTCTTCATCATGTGCATTGCTAGCACTACTCTCATAGTCCATAGGATTAGGACTACGTCGAAAATGCAACTGTTTACTTACTAAAAATTCTTCATCCTACCCTTCGCCAGTGTTGCTCCCATTGTCCTTAAGATTAGCACTAAGTGCTTCATCCTGTCCTTCATCACTACTACTCTCATAGTCCTTACGATTAGGACTAAGTGGAAACCAAGACTCTTTATATATTTGAAAATCTTCATCATGCTCTTCATCACAATTGCTCTCATAGTGCATAGGATTAGGAATAAGTGGACACTGTGACACTCTATTCATTTGAAATGATTCGTCATATTCTTCATGACTGCTGCTCTCACAATCCATAGGATTAGGACTAAGTGGAGACTATGACGCTCTATTCATTTGAAATTATTCATCATGTTCTTCATCATTTCTGCTCTCATATTCCATAGGATTATGACTGAGAGGAAACTATGACACTCTATTCATTTGAAATTATTCATCATGCTCTTCATCATTTCTGCTCTCATAGTCCACAAGATTAGGACTAGGTGGACACCGTAACACTCCATTCTTTTGAAATTCTTAATCATGCTCTTCGACACTGCTACTCTCATAGTCCATAGGATTAGGGCTATGTGGACACCATGACACTCCATTCTTTCAAAATTATTCATCATGCTCTTCATCACTGCTACTCTCATAGTCCATAGGATTAGGAATAAGTGGACACCGTGACACTCTATTCATTTGAAATTCTTCATCATGCTCTTCATCACTATTGCTCTCATAGTCCATAGGATTAGGACTATGTGGACACCATGACACTCCATTCATTTGAAATTATTCATCATGCTCTTCATCACTATTACTCTCGTAGTCCATAGGATTAGGACAAGTGGACACTACAACTCTTTATTTATTTGAAAATCTTCATCACTACTGCTCTCATAGTCCATAGGATTAGGACTATGTTAACTATGACTCTTTATTTATTTGAAATTCTTCATCTTGTCTGTCATCAATGTTATTCTCATAGTCCTTAGTATTAGGACTAAGTGGAAGATTTGACTATGTATTCATAGTGGAAGAATTTCTGCTACATTCATCAATATGAGTAGAGTTGTTACATGACGAAGATTTTGATGCTTCACAAAGTGAAACTTCACTATAAAAATAATCCATACCTTTAAAACAGAAGAGGTTGAATGATACAAATGCACTCTCTCCTAATGATTATATAACTTAAAGAATGAAAATTTCCCTCCAAAGTTTCCTTCCAAAAAATTTCACCAAAATTTTTCCGTCGAGTCATTTTGTTTCATGTATTTCCCTCCATAATTTTCTTCTACAATTTATTAAAAGAATGTAACTAAAATTTTCTTATTAAA